>JAJOZX010001169.1:792500-860000 GCA_023014485.1 Bathynomus jamesi | reverse complement strand
TTGAAAGCACCTTAAACAGGAAAAAAAAAAAAAAAAAAATAGACGTTTCATTATATACTGTACATCTTGTATATCCCGTTTCAGGAGCATTTCAAATGTAATGCGCATTCCGAGTGAGTTTTGTTAGTATATTACATTTCATTTAGAAAATATAAAGCCACTCGAGCCTATCGAGGTTATCTAAGTCATAAATGATATGAAACTATATTTTATAATATTTATGTGAAATGTCACTTTCTAGTTTGCTAATTAACATAAAATTATTTACAGAGTTACCAAAGCAGTTTACATAACTTGAGCCAAAATATATATATATTTTATACAATTTACAAACGGTTTCTTTCGTTCATGAAAGCAGCCACTATTTACCACAAGTCAATTCCAAACATCTACTAACTACTCTATGACTTAAAAAAGTATTTTCGTTGATCAAGTCTACGAATCTGTTTTCTAATTTTCTTATTATGCCATCCAGTTCTTACATTAGATTCTAATAAGTTACACCTAAATTGTCTAAACCCGAAAACATTTTTGAACATCTGTATCAAATCGCCCCTCAAACAACGTCTCTCAAAACCAAATGCGTTATATAGACATTTTAAATGAAACGTGTGCACATTATTTAACCAATGAAGGCCTGTGAATTGTATAATACACATGAATTATATAATACACATGAATTATATAATACACATGAATTACATGCGCAACTAAAATGGGATTCAGAACACACAATCAAAAGTCAAATACAGTTACAACCTTTAGAGCAGCGTAATAAATATACTTTATTTGGGCATTTGGTCGACCGGTCAAATCCTTTCTTATCTTTTTGACTTTTGGGAGATACCCTGGCACTAAATCTTAGAATTTTATGGCACTCCAATTTATTATCCTTTTCATATAAATGTAGTTTCGCCTCATATACACACACACACACACACACACACACACACATATATATATATATATATATATATATATATATATATATATATATATATATATACACACACACACACACGTGTGTGTGTGTGTGTGTAATTTTATTCCATTTAATAAAGTCTGAGAAATGACAGTGCATAAACAAAACGATATATTTTGGAAAGGAAGGATTCGCCTATCGCATGCACAGTTATTAATAAGTAAATAAATAAATAAATATTAATTATCCTTAAAAAATTATTATCATTATTATCATTAAAGTTTACACATTCTCAAAACCTTTGTGAAAAAACTTAAATTTTTTAAACAATAATTTATTTAATTAAATATAAGGAATGCGTGGGACAGATTTTTTTATTTTTTTTTATTTTTACGATAGATTTTGGGTGTCAAAATAATTTTTCTTTTTCTGAGGAAACGGATGGGTATTCAGGGGTATTTTGGGGGTTAAAGTGCGTCTCATTTATTTATTTATTGATGGTTATATATATATATATATATATATATATATATATATAGAGAGAGAGAGAGAGAGAGAGAGAGAGAGAGAGAGAATATGCAGATAAACAGCTTTCTATAGATTTACATTATTTTACACGATATAATTTTTATATGTATACTGTATACTGTAAACTGTATGCATATGCCGAAAGAAAGTCAGGTAGTTGTTTTGTTGTGGTACAAATTACCTTTGACTGTATTCCAAGGCTAATTGGAAAAATACAGGTGTTCGTCCAATTAAGTCGTGTGACCTTGAATGGACCAATCGTTTGCTTTCATTTTTAATCAACACAAATCTTTACTTGAATTACTTTCACTAGGTATATATATTATAATTATATATTATATATATATATATATGTGTGTGTGTGTGTGTGTCCATAATGTAAGTGGAAATGAAGCAAAATTAGGTTTGGTGTTTTTTTGGAGGGGGGGGGGGGTCATTTTCCGTTTTTATTTTTGTTCTCATTTCCTTAATGATTTAATTTCTTTTTTTTCTCAAAAATCCTCCCACAAATAAAGAAATCGGATTTCCTTTTTAATATTTTGAGACTTCTCTCTCTCTCTCTCTCTCTCTCTCTCTATATATATATATATATATGGTGTAACAAAAGTCCGTTCTCAGAGGGAAATCTTTTCCGATATTTTATTTAGTGACGAGGCTTGTTTTCGTTTAAATGAACAGTGAATCACCACAATTATCGTTACTGGAGCGACGAACATGTACTGGATTAATGGATTAATTGGTAAGTTGATTGTATTGTTTGTAATGTATAGTTAAAAACTATATTCTCCTTCAATTTATATCTTATTTCCGATGAGAACGGACTTTGTTATATATATATATATATTAGTGGTGGACCGGATATCCGCATCCGCATCATTTTTAACATCTGTATCCGCACTTCTGACTGCGGATGTTATGCGGATATTACCTCTAATAAATTATGCAATTTACAATTAAATTAGCTTATAAAGTAGCTTATAAGGCCCAGTCATGCACATTTCATGTAAAGTATTAATTATTAATGAACAAACAAATATATAAACCTCAAAATATAAATACCTGTTAACAAAAAATTGAATGAAACTTGTTTCATTGAATTTTCTGTGGCTGAAACTCTTGAGAAAGTTATTATTTTATCATAATGAAAACATTAATATTAATCTTAATTCTTATGCATTGCCTGCCATAATAGTAATATCACAAAAGTTGAAAAATTATGTCATATATTCATAATTCTATATTATATTGATAGATTAACTAAATACCCGCATCCGCATCCACAGATATTGAAATTAAAGATCCGCATCCGCAGATGTTGAAAAACTTACATCCGGTCCACCACTAGTATATATATATATATATATATATAATCGTTATAATTACACAATTAAAACTATTTTAAAAGAATGTTTCATTTTCTTTTTGTTCAAGCTTAGTTGAACATATTTCTAATTATATATATATGTGTGTGTGTGTGTGTGTGTGTGTGAAAAGGTCTATAGGACGCGCTTTAGTGCCTTCGTAAAGTATTAAGTTTCCTTCACAGTTCCTCACACATTGGAGCAGGTCTTCGTTCCCGTAGATGACGATAAAGGTGCTTCCAAACCGGTTAAGCAGGGTTCATATCAGGACTTGTAGGTCTCCAGGAAAGAGCCTGCGGCATCTACCTGCCTCTTCTACTGAGCAATTTGTTTTGGAGGTTTGATATGTGGCACAGCTGTCTTGCAGTGTGTGTGTGTGTGTATGTGTGTGTGTGTGTGTGTGTGTGTGTAACTGTAGAATATCTGTCGGAACAATGGGAGATGTGTTCAGTTGAATTAAGATATTTCTCATGAATGCCATGGTCAGTTTTTCCATGTAGCATCCCAAATCGATGTCTATGCCATTGCATTACCCCTACCCCCCCACCCCGTGATAAAGGGAGATTACAAACAGGATTTCTGAAACGAATGACTGCTCTTCGTACCCTTATGCATGTGCACTGCATCCATTCGACATTAATAGACTGAACAAAATGGGATTCGTGTGAGATCAGGACAATAGCAAAAATGGCAAAGGTCTGTATATCATCATCCGTATGATCTCTCTACATTAGCGGTTCTTAGTTGGAGTTTTTTCTCTGAGTCACGCGTCTATTGTGATAAAGGTTCATGTAAACAACGTCGAACCGTTTGTCATGACAGAAAGACATTTGTGATGCCCACAGTCTCGTGAATGAATTGAACTTTAGCTGGTGATGCCGAAGCTCCTTACGTTCATTCGGTAGCCACTAATGGCGGTCCTGGTCGTCCATGGATGATGGAATCTCATTTCCCTCTACGAAAATATCCTATGACACCTCTCGCGTTAATCACAAATCTGATTGTCTCGCATGTAGTTAAGCGACCACGGTAAAAAGGTTATATATCAGGAGCACCAACTATACGCAGCATCATTAATAACGTTCGAACTTTTTCGACGAATAACATGTCCTTTTTGTAATTTGAACACAAACCTTGCAGGTGAAATGGGATGTTTCAATAACTTTTTTTTTGTGTTCTTATTTTACTGTGCTATGGGGCTCATATATATATATATATTTTTTTTTATTGGGGTTGTTTAACCTCTTTCGCAACATCTAAGGTCATATGACGGAGGGGACCTACAGCTTTACGTGGGATCCGAACCACGGGTCGCTACATAATCTGGGCGCGGAGGACGGTCTCCCGTCCAACTACTACCCAGACCCAATGTCGCTTAACTTCGCTGATCTCCGGAAAGCGGTGTTACGACATTGGCCACGACGTAGAGAGTGTTTCATTAGTTTTCATTACTTCACTACGGTTTCTGTAGTAAAACCCTTGATTCACGTTCACATTTAAGTTATTATTCCCCAAATGAGGTGCTTCTTTTATGTTGCATTTTATTAGACGTGCAACTTACAATGAGTCGTTAAAACCGTTTATAATTGCTATCGGAACTCGATAACAACTATACATTGACATACATTCGTATCTTATCTATTATCTATTTACACACACACACACACACACACACACACATATTTTAACATTTTTTCTTTTTCTTGTTTTTTGCTGTTGAAGTTTTCTGCATTGATGCTTACATTTCATTTCCTGCTTTTAATGCTCCTCTCTCTCTTCTCTCTCTCTCTCTCTCTCTCTCTCTCTCTCTCTCTCTCTCTCTCCGCTTTATACAAAGGATGTGCTTGGTTACAAATAAACTTATCTTCGGACGTTATTTACTTATATATATATATATATATACACACACTTTTTTCTAATCTCACCCCCACACTGCATTTACGAGTCCTAATCCTGTATTAAATATTCAATCAAATGTTGATAAATACTGGATAATTTTTGCAAACTCTTATAGTCGGAATTCTATTTAGGGCCATCTTAGCTGGCACTGTGCCTATATATATACTGTATAGATGTATGCCTCAGTCTAGCACGCTTTCCTTTTAGAATCGCGCGTATTATACAGCCATTCTCTAAACTTCAGTGTATTCTCGAAGTTTAGACAAAAAACACAAACCTTCTTTTCCAGATGGATATTGTGAATGAAAGTTTTGTTTATAGAAAAAAATAAAAACAAAAATGTGTTTGTGCCAAGTGGATTCTGGAACTTTAAATCTCTTTATATCGGATAAATGTTTCACAAAGTTACAATTTAGAAGGGAATTTCGTTGCGTAGATCCGCTCCACATCCAATAAATTTAATCATTTGGTTCAGAAGTGTTCGAAACAAGAAGCTAAATTTGACTCTGAATAAGTTTTTAATTCCTAACGTTGCCTATATATATATATATATATATATATATATATAATATATATATATATATATATATATATATATATATAATTTACGTGTTTGAAAACATCCTGAAGTGTTATGCTTTGAAGTGTATATATATATATATATATATATATATATATATATTATATATATATATATATATATATGCCTCTCTACCTTTGATGTTATATATATATATATATATATATATATATATATATATATATATATATTCTTGAAATTATAAGTGACAATGGCTATATATATATATATATATATATACACACCCTGGAGAATAATTATATTAATTGACATTATATATTTACCTGTATATAAATAACTTATTATAAGCAGGAATATACACTAGTACACATAAAAATATATAATTGCCTAATCGTATAATAATGACAATGTCTTTCTTTTTAGCAAAAATGTTAATTTTTTTTATTTCTGTTTTCAGGTAGATAAAATATTTATACAGATGTATTTATAAATTTTTTTCATGGCATATCATTAGTATTATTTATTAATTATTATAAATAACTAAACCATTGCAAAAAAAACAAAAGAAGTTCTCCCATCCATTCCACAAACTATTGAATTAAACTAGATTTTAAACTTCCCGCGAAATAGACAATTTGAAATCACTAGTAGATACTGGCGAGTGTCATCCAATAGAATTCCAGCCCCGCCTTCCATTCTTGTAAGCTCCGCCCACCGGTCCAGGTGCTAGGCAAAATGTACAATTCAGGTACAGTTGTAGATCTGGGCCAAAACGGTCCGGACGAAGACGAAATGTCTGCGACAGAGAGAGAATTGGCTGAAGATGCCCAGTGGAAAAGAATACAGCAGAACACCTTTACGAGGTGGGCAAACGAACACCTGAAGCAGGCGCAGAAACATATCGCAAATTTAGAAACGGATTTAGGTGACGGTCTCAGGCTTGTAGCTCTCATTGAAGTGCTTTCAGGCAAAAAACTTCCCAAGCATAACAAGAGACCTACGTTCAGAAGTCAAAAGTTGGAAAATGTGTCTGTGGCATTGCAATTCCTTGAGAAAAATGAAAACATCAGAATTGTCAACATAGGTGAGTACATAATACGATGTCACCTGTTGTTAGCTCTTTTAATTTGTGTGCACATTCCTTCGTCTAGGGAAGTCGTGCGGTCGCTATCTCCAGCCAGGTCGTGCTATTTATTACCATTTCAAGGTCAAGCCCAAAGGCTTTTTTTAACGTTAATTCCACGAAAGTTCACTAAAAATTCTAGAGTGAAACGAAATTAGTTAATGGGGTAGGTATTTCCTTGTGTAGTCAGTCTAAATGGTAAAATTCTATTGAGAAAGTATAGTTTAGGAGTCGGTGTATCCTATACCGGGATGATGAAACTGTTACCGGTTTGCCTGAAGGCTTTCACGTACTTTGTGTGATAGTTTTTGGAGTTTTAACCAGTTTAATAAGGAGTAGAATGAGTGAATACTGAACCCTCACAACTTTCATTTTAAGGGCTTTAATTTACATTTTATATAATTTCTGGAACCTATTTTGCATGGGTGTTTACGCGATAAATTCTCACCTTTTGGAAAGGACACTGATGGGGTATGATTTTATGGGGTTAATTCGTAAAGATTAATAATTTTCTTTCACCTATTTATTTACTTCAGAAGTTCCGAGCATAATTATATATATATATATATATAATTTTTCAGTAAATATTTACTGAAATTTTTATTCTTAAAATGTAGGATTGAAAGGCTAATACAGAGTTGCGGGTTCACCATATTTAGGTAGTCCGCCCTGTCGGTGTCTCAGAAACTTGATATTTACCATTAGCTATAGGCCTATATATAAATAGTAATTAAGTTTCGCGGAGACCAGTGTTTTTCATGGTCAAAATTTGTTAAAGATCGTGATTGGCCGAATTTGGTTACGTGAGAAATGACTAACCAATCTAAAACGACTACCTAGTCTAATCTGGTCTCCGTGAAACTTAATATTAAATTCAATAGTAAGTCTTGGCACTTTTACCTTTCATTTTGTAGAAGTTAAGATACTAATTACGAGGTATGATTCTCTTATATTTAACGTTATGAACTGCGAAGAATTGTGTACGACTTTTGTATTCGAACTGTTGTTTCAACTTAATATATGTATATACTGGCTTTGTATGTATATTGTGTATAAAGGCTTTCCTGGAGTATATATAAAACTTGGTTTATAGTAATCTACAAACCGTTCTCGCTATATCGTAAATAATTGGGCAATAAAGGGCCTATTGTATATGCAGTCGATTTATCTCTCGCGAGTGCAAGTGAAAACAATTGCCCCACCACTGCATGTTGTAGAGAGCCACTTCCGGAGATAATGATGTGACTATAGCTCAGTCGGAGACAGATAAACACAAGCATTTTGGACACTATTTTATTTTAACCCTTTCTGAACGACTCTCACGTTTTTCATAATGAAATCAACTCCCAGTACATACTTCGAATATCAAACGAAGCTTTACGGCGCACTAAGAAATATTTGCTTCTAAATTTAAATAACCAACATTAATAAGTCATGACGAACGCATACTCGTCATCGTAGCGCGTCACGGGAGGAACCATGACGAGCGCGTACTCATCATCGTAGTAAAGGGGTTAGTTAACATGTCAAGCAATTTTTTTAGGTTAACTTGGATAACCTCGATCAGCCCGTGGCTTAATGTTTTCCAAATGTAATGTAAACTGCACTTCTAGAGTGGATCTACGAAAATACTTTTTTAGTCATAGGGTAGTAGAATTTTGGAATGACTTGCCTTATGATGCAGTAAATAGTAGCTCTTTAGATAATTTTAAGAAATGGCGCTTTCATGAGTGAATGACTTTGTAAATTGTGTGAATATTGGGTACTTACATATTATCGGGACTACAAAACTGTTTATGTATATTTTTGCTCGTCACTTTCGTTTAAACTAACGAAAATATCACAACTTAACCTAACCAATCAAGGGCATTCGGCTAACCTAACCGGGCATTCAGTTGACCTAGATTTTAGGTTGTTAGCTACGAAAAACAAAAAAAAATAAAAATAAAACAAAATGCCTGGTTAGGTTAATTGAATGCTCGGTTAGGTCAACTGTACGCCCTTGATTGGTTAGGTAAAGTTGATATTTTCGTTAGTTTAAACGAAAATGACGAGAGCAAAAATACATAATAGTTTGGTAGTCCGGATAATACATAAGTAGCGAATATTGTATATAGGCCTATTAGCCAAGATTTAAGTGATGTAGGCTACTTTACTAACTTTGTGAATATACATACAGTAGTGTATTGATAATTAGTTAAAATTGATTTTGTAAAATTTTCTAAAATATAGGTTTAGATCATTTATCCGACTTGGACAACGTCGATAGGCCCGAGTAGCTTCGTCTTAATGTTTAATGTAATGTCTTAACACATCTTTTGCCCTAATTTTTTTTGTGGATTTTAATTTCATCTTGCGTGCTTTCTATGGAACTTATCTTTTGTCTTTAATGTTTATGATGTCGGCTATAGTCTTCCCTTCAGCTTTTTTTTCCATATAAAAATAAATGCTGCATGGCATGCACATTAATACTCGAAACCTTGTTATGAAGGAATTCGGTACTTTCCTCTTATCCCGGACCCCCGACCTTTTGCCAGTTGCCAAACTTCAATTTTGACAGAATATTTTCGTTGAAACTAAGGAAAATATCATGACAACCAATTATCAAAGGCATACAGTTTATCTAACCGGGCATTCAATTAACCTAATTAGTTGGTAAAGTTAGGTTGTCGTGATATTTTTATTAGTTTTAACGAAAATAGTCAAAATTGAAGTCTGGCAACTGGCCAAAAGTCTGGGGTCCAGGATAACGGGAAAGTACCGGGATTCTGTTATATGGTAATTCATTTCTTCTCTTATAACTTAGTCTTATGATTTGCACAATGTTTGAAACATTTTGCCCGAGGGTTTTTTCCCTTCATAACTGGAGTACGTCGTAAGCACGTTGCAATAGTTTCCCCATTTGATGAGTGAAATTGTGTCATTAGGTCTGGGTAGCGAGTGGCTGGGTGACTGTCCTTTGCGTTCTGATGTAGCGACCTATAAATAGTTCGAATCCTACCTAAAGTTGTGGGTCCCCTCCATCGCGTGACCTTTGAAAGAGGTTAAACCACCCCGTATATTATTCATTCGTCAGAATTAGTATTTGATATAGTGTTGCTGAAACAATGCCAGTATATGTGTAGATATGTTCATCACTTTTGAATGTGAAAAGGGGACAGTGATTTCGCATGTCTTTTGTAAGGTGTTTACTGAAATCCTAATTATTTTTCAAGTACATGAACAGTTATTTAGCACGTTATTTTTACTGTTTGAGTCGTTAGTTTTATAGTTACTGTGTAAGTGTTCCACCTATACCGCATGTGTATAGTGTGTACATGTGTGTGGTGCTCATTTTTTATCGTTTATAGATGTTTATACGGCGCTATATCATTACCACTTTTTTATAGCTTTAAGCTGGAATCTTCGTACGTGTAGCCGGAAACAGCCATTTTTGTTTGCAATAAATAAACTATAACTATCTTTAATATTCGGATGTCGCATACAGTTAGCATTTTCGATGCCATTCATATCTAATTACGAAAGTACTCCACTGTTGATGCGATATGGGTGGGATATTTATAAATTGTTATACCTTGTTTAAAGAACACACACACACACACACACGTGTGGGTAGTTGCGCGTTGCTCTTTTCAACCTATCTTGCTCAAGGCACCCCAGTACCATCTGTTCTTTTGCGACACCCCGGAGGATTTCCGTCTCCCTCTGTTCAACATCTAGTTCCCAATACCACGTAACTTGTCATTTTCGTGCTATTTTGCGACACCCCAAGGAATTACCTGCAGCACCGCGGTTTGTGCATATGTATACACACACACACAATACAGGGTGGTGCAAAAGTAGGTACACAGTTATGTAAAATAGTTGAATGTATACCTAATTTTGTACTACCCTGTATATATACTGAAAATAAAATTTTCGCCGTTGGTCTCTCTTAATACATAATAAAATCATCTGAAACTTGCTTTGATTCGCACTCTTTCGAGATTATTTTGATTAACGATAAAATAAGATTTTGAAAATTAGAATGGTCGCTTCTCTAAATTCAAGAAAATGGGAGAAGTATTAGACTTTTCGTGAGGGGAGGTGGCGCGAAAATGTATGAAAGAACTTTTTTTATGTATTTTTAATGTAATATTTACGGCAAAGGGATTTTCAAGACTTTAAGAATGGTTTTGATATTTAAACTGCGCGAATATATAGGTGCTATAAATTCCAACTTTTGAGAATATTTAGGATGGCTATTCTTTAAGCAGAAATTGCGATATCGTATAAATAAACGATCTAATAAATTCCCAATAATGCCGACTCTGACAAAATGGTCACGTATACTTTGTGTAGTCTTGTTTTTTTTTTTAAGCGTGTCGGATTGTTCCCCCACCCCATATATTTAGCGCGTCGTTGTTTTGGCATGCCTGCCGTCTTTCGCCCGTTTTTTACTCTCGTCTTTTTACCACTTTTTCTCGCCCTCCCCCCTATTCTTCTTGGTGTCCTTATAACAATTCTTGGAATGAGTTTTCGGCACTGCGGAAAAGGGAGCGAAAACCTTCTCCCGTATCATCGCCGGGGGATCAACATCTGTTCTGGGCGCTCGTTTCAAACGTTTTCTTGCGGAGATTGTTTTTTAACTTATTGTATAAAGGCTAGTTTCTTGTCGCATGCAGATATTTGATTTTCACTATGTAGACTAGTAGTGGAACTGGAGCTTAACAGTCTTTATATTGAAACATAAGGACTAGTTTGAAATTTACCTAACATCGTGCGTATTTCGCGTAAGCTATTTCGTCAGTTACGTTCCCATAATAATAATAATGGGTCGCGCTATGCTTATGCTTATGCTATCAGCATGCAAACATTTCACGGATGCTCATACATGGTCAGTTTAGTTATCGTATAGTTCAAAATTATTCTTAGGCTTGTATATAAAGAGTTGACAAACGTAAATAGAGATCGTCGGTTTTTCCATTGTTTTTTATTTGGTATTAAAAATTAATAAATTTATTGAATCAATGTATTTAGAATCGTGTTGCCTTCCCTTTTTCACCTTTGTATCGTGAAACGGTGACACGTTCTGGCATTCTGCTGATGAACTTTGCCATTTATTCTTGGAGAATCATCGTGGTGCTTATTTACTTTCGTCAACGCTCTGTATGAAATATCTCGTGTAGTTTAACCCTTTGACGACCAGAGTACCTTTCTTTGAACTTAAAAGTTTGTTTTATTATTTACAATTAGATATGTTAGTAACTATAGTCACTTAAATGACCCATTTTTGGGTTAATTTTCTGACAACTAAACGATACCTATATAAACATGTAGAAGTATTTGTAGAAACGTTGCATCATTGTACAATTTATATTTCCGTTGGGACAAATATGTCCTGTGGTCCTCAAAGGGTTAAATGTGCATGTTTGTCTATATCGTCGATATACGCGGACACGCAAGTTTGTCAATAGTGAGTGTGTGATATATTAAAGACTCATCATGGTCTTATAAAGAACTATGTTGCCTGTGATACTGTTATAAGATGCGGAGCTATAGAGATTATACAGTTATATAAATGTTTAAGTACTGAAGTCTATAAACATAGCTATTATTTTCAATTTGCGTGTAATGACCACACAATTTTTAATTCTTATTTTCACTCAATTTATTCTTTAAAAAAGTATCCTCGTATGAATAGTAGGAAAAAAAAAATCGCAGTTAACGGACCGTGTATATTGGAGATTTTCACTTCAATTCCATCATTATTTATAGTCTTAAATTTTGTATTAACCGTTTTAATTAAAGGAGATAGTGTGTATAGTTCGCTATAACAGTAAAAGCGGAAATTTATTGGTTTATAAGCCTTAATATGTCAGTAATAGCATAATATGGCTTTGCAATATTCGAGGATATTGTTTATACTACTATCCATACACTACCATGGCACGATATTTAGATATTTCATAAGTTATATATAGCTAAAAAAATAATAATTCTAAGTAACCATGTAAAACCACACGCATATATATATATATATTATATATATATATATATATATATATATATATATATATATATATATATATATATATATATATAACCATTTTTATCGTTATTACATTGCAGAAACCTCTTGTTTCTTAACTAGTTATCTTGCTCTGCCAACCAGATCATGACTGAGTGGCGGAAATAACTGTAACAACATAATGAAATAATAATAATTACAGCTCTCTATACTCCTATTAATGTCTTTATTATTTATTCAGTTATTATGGCAAATTACACTCGATAAAAAATTATAAACAATCTCGTACCACTGACGATTATTATATACTGTACCATACTTTTTATAAACGGTTCACTGTATGAGCTTTCTCACACAAAAAACTATGCGACTCCTTTACGTCATAAGGTGAAAGGTGTATATATGTACAGTATGTATATACGTACAGTGTATGTATAACGCAAGTGTTTTATAGCTCTATGTAAGTAAAGTATAGTTTTATTTATATTGACGTACGCCAATATTTGTATACAGACATTTATGAGTCTTGTGTGCAGTACGTAGCTTTTCAACTTAGATATTTTTATTCAGATGAGTTCACATAACATTATTCTCCATAAATTTGAGTTATATCTGTATACAGGACAAATCATCATTCGGTAATTTGCCTAAATATTTTTCCCTAATTTACCCGTACACACTCGGTGACATTTTCCTCAACACTTATTAGAATAGTTAAACTTTTTCCCGTTATATTTTACCCATACGTTTTTGGCAACTTTCTTCCACGTCCCTTAGTTATTATATTTACACACACCATTTTATATTCTACACCCAGAGAAGTTCTTTGTGACTCTCCGACCTCACGACATCGGTTCGACTTGATATTCTATCGACAAATTAATTAAGTTAGGTTGAGAAAATAATGATTGGGTTGTTTAATCTCCTTCGCAACATCTAAGGTCATATGACGGAGGGGACCTACGGCTTTACGTGGGATCCGAACCACGGGTCGCTACATAGTTTGGACGCGGCGGACGGTCGAATGTAGCTTTACTTTCCTGATCAACGGGAAGCTGTTACGACATTGGCTACAACGTAGGCCCAGGTTAGGTTGAGAGTTTTTAGTGTCGATGTTTTCGTCTTGTGGATGAAATGGTAAAACTCCACTGTTCCCCGTGTCATTATGATTTTCTTCAGATCTTAGGAGGCAGCGAAACACACACACACAAATGGCGGGAAAGCCACTTTTGATGAGTCACGGCGTGACCTTGAAATGATGCACTATTGCCGTTGCAGTAACTTTAAAAAAATTATAGAACACTTTAAAAAAAGATCATTAACGGTTTTTTAGTTTTTATACTTTTCTCCTATTTTTATATCACCTATATAATTCACACACACACATACGTATGTATGTATGTAACTTGTACACAACGACTTATGCTGTAGATAAAAAAATTCTTCTAATTGTTTTAATTCGTATAGAGAATTTTAAATTCTAAAATTAAAGAAAATATTTACGTCTTGTGATTTTATGTAAATAATAATGCGCTATAAGTAATTCTATATCTATATAGTGAAATTTTAATTATAAAAATTTAGATTGTCACCAAGTGTGTGTGTGTGTATTACATCTCTTGTTACCTTAGTGACAATTATGTCCACAAAAGAATGCAGTGAGGCGTGTATATTATCTGCATGGGTGTGAAGGTTCGAATTGTACAATCCTTCCTTTCCCAAAGGCAGGGATTCCTTTGTGACGAGGATAAGCAGAAACAAATGCTGTTTATATGAATTAACCGCATGCGGTAACATTATGTACCTTTAATCGTCACTTAGTTTTATTATGAAGGTCTTGCGGGAGATTCCCGCCCCTTTTTCCCCATATCTCGTTCTTTGATTGAGGTCATTCCATTTCGAACATAACAACGATCCAAGACGTGAAAAAAATGGTCGACGGACGGTTGATTCTCTATTAAAAATTCGATGAAAAGTTGAAAAAAATGGTCACGACTGTCGATACACGGGAGTGCGTGCACCTGTCCAACTTACACACACACACACACACACACACACACACACACGCGCGCGCGCGCGTCGTGTATATATATGTATGTAATATAATATGAATATTAATCGCTGGGTTTATATTTATAGAAACTGAGTCATGTTGTTCTAGGTGTGACCTCGTGAATTTGTACTTTTAACGAAATAGGTTTGAGCAAAACAAATTTCCATTTTACAATAAATGGTTTCTATGTATTTAAATTTTTTTTTTTAAAGGCATCAAAAGGGGCGGTCTTTAGTTAGCTTCAAAAAATATATATATATTTTTTTGAAACTGACTCAAGATTTCGTATAAGCCTGTATAGTACACAAAACCATAAAACCTGTTCATTTTTTAATTCCAACTGAAGAACGGCACTAATACTGTTGTATTAAGAACTTGATCCCAATGTTGTTAACCTGGCGTGCCCTTCGATAATTCGTTGGGTAAGTTGGCATGCAGAACAACATGCAACAGCCATGTTGAGTGTAAATTTTATCTATAAAATCGATCGTAAACAAAATTGGCTCCCCAGACCTTTGAATTGAGGATTCTATCTTCAGAGCGTACTTGTAGTACAACTAAGTACACGTTTTTCGGCTGGTAACACCCGAATTGAATCGCCTGATAAGTGTCAAAGTGAGGTCATGTAGCGAACGTGTGTGTACATTCGGTTCGCCCCTTCCCTGTATATAAAATAAGGCTAGCTTATAGGCTGTGTTTAGACCCCAAAAACTTTTTCAAATTTTTTAGAATAAGAAAGATAAGGGGGGAGGGGGAATCACATTTCAAAGGAGGTTTATGGAGGTGGAGTCCCATCTGGAGGTGATATAATAGGAGAGGTATTTTTACTGGTTTAATCCTACAGGACCAGAATAATTATAGGTTATGTATATTAACTTTCGGACTACTTAATCGTTCACTTTGTTGAATGATTGAAATGTACAGATTGATTTTGTATAACGCTTGTATAAAATCTGTTGCTTCATTTCGCATATACACAGGTCTATACTGTACATGCACACACACCTTTGTACTTCGTTGCGCGCAGGTGTTTACTGAAAATAGCTTACTGTATACGTATCAATAAAATGAATATATATATATGACACACACACACACACACACACACACACACACACACACACACACACACACACACACACACACACAGAGTACGTTAAGATCCATATAAGCCGTTAGACTAAGTGGAATGAGTGTGATTTGAATACACTGGCAATTGATGGGTGTAAATGAATCCTCCTTGAGGACAGGCGATACGACCTCAATCGATCACGATATACCGAGGCAATTATACAGGCTTCATCTCGGAAATGAGGAAAGACATTTGATTCATAAAATGGAAAGTTATTGCCTTTAAAAAGCAATTAAAAGATCCCTAAATCGGCTTTTAGGAATCTCTTAAAATTTCGTCAAATGACTATAATAAACCTTTGGATGAAGTGCCTATTAAGATGCCATCTATATACGGTGTACTTTTCATATAAACGTCCTCAATTTCGAGAACTTTTTAAATAAATCAGTTCTTCTGAAAATACTACGAACGGTAAAATGTAATCTTCATGTATGCGTCTCCTTATATAGACCCTATGTTAAACGTCGTGTATATAAATTTTATTTTTACTATTAAAATTTTATATATTAAATGTCTTCGCCATAAATATTTCATATTAAAATTTTTTCCCACTGCACGAATCGACTATTTTTAAACTGCGTGTTGAGGCCTATTTATCTGAGCTTCTGTAATATTCTATTCCGGCGATTCGTTCCCACTAAACCTGTTCCTATATTAATTCTTTCACAAAAAGATAAAATTGGATGTGTATAATATACGTGGTGTTTGTGTGTGTAGTAAATATGCATGCATGTATACGCAATATACGGTAAGTTCATAAATGAAAGTTTGTACTGCAGCTGTAATTGTTCTCCGTAACTTTCAATGAATGTTTTCATGTAACCGGAAAGTAGTATAGTGTACTGTATCTATACAACAGGACTCCACCCATTTCAATGAGCGAAGAAGCGACGCTAAATTTTTAGAAAAAAGACAGTCGTATTTAAATTTGATTTTTAGATCAGTGTGTAATAGGGCATGGTTAATTAATAATTTTTAAAGAAAGAACTTTGTTTCTGTTGCGTGAGATAAGACTGAAGAAAAAATTTTACTCAGTTTGCTTTAGTTGAAGAAATCAGGCATGGGCGGATTAGACAGTTTATACATGCAAAAAGGTGCCAAATTCAAATGATACATTACAAAATTTAAGGTGAAATGCTACTGAAATTGAGGAAAATTAATCATTTCCCATTTTCTAAATTTTTGATTGTTTCAAATTTAATCATTAATTAATGATTAAATAGAACCGTTCCCTAGTGTGTACAGACCTCTCGTAGACGTGTTTCCGTGAAGTATATGGGTCAGGTGTCCCTCCAAGCAAAAATTTTTTTCAACTAATTCTTAAGTACCGTAAACAGTTATTGCTTGCGATAAATCTGAAGTCTCAAGTATGCGAGGCACTTGCGTGTTGTAACGCTTGGTGATGAAGCGTGTATACTAAAAAGGTTTGGTTACAGCAATCAAAATACATTAACATTGACAGCTAACCCAAATGGCTAATTTAGGCATGCGACGATTGTGCCAACCATATTTGTCTTTCAAGTATAACCTTTTTAATTGTTGGATTTAACTATTCGGATTGCATGGTTGTAAAATTGGTTGATAGCCATGTGCAAAGGTGTTGTATACATGAAAATGCCTAATGTTCGTGTATATATTTATGTATGCGAGAATAATTTCGAGGAGATAATGTTCTCGTAAATTGGGAATCGGCGCATTTGAAGGCTTTTTATACGTCCGTAGCCAGGATCGCTTATACGCGGATTTAGTGCCATGTTAAGCGAATTGAGTGCCACGTTTATTGGGCTCCGAATTAGTTCAAGATTAATAGCTCTTTGATTTTTTTTTTTAAGGGTGCAGTTGTATAGTATATATAAATTTGAATTTAAATCGTTTAATTGTTATAAGACGAAATAGTATATCAGGACTGATTTTTCAATTATTTTTCCCAAAAATTATAATTTAAAAATAATTAATTTTTGCATAGAAGCTTTTTTTAAGATGCATATTTCGTAAAATATTTTTTCAAAGCCAAATTATTAAAATTTAAGATGAAAACGCATAAAGTGTATAGGAAATGAAATGTCAGTGTATACAATTACTTATATATAAAACCAGACATGGGGTAATAGTAAGACTTACAGGATTTTTAAAGTAATAGTAATAGAAGGCAAAGTAACAGATAAGTCTATTATTTTCCTATTACAGTAGCAATGGACATAGTGTGAACAAAGAACTGAGAAAATTAACTAAATCTACTCTAAACAAAAAAAAAAAACGAACTAATATTGTGGCAAATTTTTCCTTCAAGAGTAAAATTTAGGAAGACCGTCTCTGAAATTGTAATGATTTGTTGAAACAAATATTTAACACATTGCTTCTAATTGCATTTAAATAGACATAAAGATACTTTTCAAATGAGTGAAGTACCCAACATACAAAAGTAACTAATAGTAACCCAGTAATGGACCCCATGTCTTATATATTGCTAATACAGAACGTTTTTCCTGCATACAGGATGAGTGAATAGGTCGTACATATTATAGATATATAAGTGCCGAGTGCCAAGTTGAGGTTAACGGGAGTTAGTTTTATATTTCTAGCTTATTATTCATATCCGGTCTGTGATTTTCTTTTCTAAACGAGATACTACTGTAGGGCGTTTGTATTCCTTAGCGCCTCACTTATGTATTTAACTCCGAAGCTAATTAACGCTAAACAATAAGCGTGTGACTTATCTTCAGCTTAATTGAAAGAGGGAGTTTTATTTGTTTTTATTGGTTGGGGATGGAGAAGGGGGAATATTATAATGAGGGGGGGGGGGAATTTGGCTTGAAGCTTCAAGAAAGGTTGATGATTTTACTTCATGGGAAGAAGCGTGATGCTTCATTTTATGAACATACGCACTATACACTGCAAAATAAAGCCTATGTACAGTATATGTAGCCTATGCATATTTAATCTGGTTATATATGGTATCAGTTTTAGGGGTTTTTGGGTCCTCAGATGTGGGGATATGTCAAGTTGGGGGACTATTTTAAGTCCCATTACCCCATCCCCCGAATGCGTCTGCTGTATATGGTAAATAACTATGAACAGTCCTACTAAAAATAATTACATATCCTTGTATGAGTAAGTCATTTATTTTTGTGACTAAGGGGAAATGCCAAATGTATGAGTAGTACACAAGGAATCGGGTCATATTCCTTTTTCGTGTCTTGCAGTTCATGGCAGGTTTTTTATTTTTTTGTGCAATTATTCAAATACCGAATGAAACTATTAATTTTGGGTCATATTTATCATAGAAATATTTAACTGGTTTTTCTACTCGTACGATAACAGAAGCGCTTTCATGTTGCTCTATTCTACGAAAAAAGTTTTCCTTACTTTTTCGCTGGGTTCAGTCTTCAGTTTTTAATATTTACCAAAGTATTTTTTTCTTCTTTGCATGAATAGTCTGCATTGATTATATTCTGTCTTTTGAATCTTTCTAACACTTTCACGGATCGTTAAATAAGTAGTTGAAAAGGTTAAGATTTCTAGAAGGCTTTCATAAGAGTTAAGTCAGCTTTTCACATAACTTAGAATATTTTAATAAGTGTAGTGAAAACTTCCTTCAGTAGTGTGTTGTGTGTGTGTGTAAATTGCATGGAATGGTCAAAGGGGTAGGGCCAGGGGCAGGGGGTGCTACTTAATGAATCGAGGTAATAATGCATGCCCGAAATTCCTGGTCGCTATAGAGTTTCGTGGGGAGCGATCCTCATAAAATTACGGGTCACGGATAGTTCAAATTTCGTATTTGTGGTTGAGAGGAATTTCTCCATCTTCTGGATGAAGCAGGGAGGGGGAGGAATTATCCTAAGTTGCTGAAGATGAAAAGCCTCACGGCCACGCGCTGAAGAGGTTAATTAATTAATATAAATAGTATTGGATTTCTTTCTCGTGCTCTCCTCGTACGTTATACCCTCTTCTGTATCAGAAAAAGGCAAGAGTTAAGCTACTAATGTATAGACTAAAAAATATTTTTTGAAGGAAACTAAATAAAACCAAAGTAATATTAATTTTGAGGCGTTTTGATTCTTAAGATTAGGCTTTTCTGAAACGACCGGACTTTTCGTAAAATATTTGGATTGAAACCTTACACACACACACACACACACACACACACACACACACACACACACACACAGTCAAAAGTCCCGCCTCAAATAACTATACAATAAATACTTTTGATGCACGCCTTTTGACTCCATATAATATACAATATACCGGGTGCGGCAAAAGTAACGCCCTTTTAATAATTGTATCTTTATAGTTTTATACAGTATAATTTTTTAGTTTTATATTGTATCATTTTGTTATTTTTTAGTTTTTACTGAGAAAGTACTTATTTTTCTTAAAATGCTGTATTTTTCTTAAAAACCTTATTATTTCTCTTAAAATGCTGTAATTGATTTATTTCCTTCAATAAAAGAGAATAAACTAAAAAGGGCGTTATTTTTGCCGCACCCATATGAAACAGGTAAACCCGCGTAATTGTTTTTGGTTGCATTTTTTATAAAGGAATGAAATAAAAAGCTGACCTCTAATGTTCAAGTGCACTCTCCAGTTACATTATGTAGATGGCCTCGTGCCTGCTGTAATGGAAGATTTTGATGTCGATTTGCAAAACTTGACATTTACGCATCCTTTTGTTTCATAACTGAAATACTTAATGGAGCCGCAGATATGAACAGGGTTGGCATACATAACTAATGGCATAGTTTCACGGCGGCGGTATGACAGGCCCACGCAAAAGCTTCATACAAAGGTATACTCAATTTTTTTACGAGTTAACGTAATGTAGATTTTCAAGAATTGAGGACGAGCTTTGTGTATAGAAGTTTGTTTATTCATAGTACAAGTTTCGATATTTCGCGTATTATATTTTAACTGTATGGTGAAAGGAGAAACGTCGTTTTCGAAACAAATTGTTCTTTAGTAGAGAGCAGAGCCCTTACTTTTTTTCATTTAAAGTTGGTTTACTTTCCTTAGCGAAAGACCTCCCTGATAGGGGAGACGGAGGAAAGGGCACTAATACAGTTATGCCAAGCATTTATTTTTTTTTTTATAGGAACCTTTTTGGCATTTAAGTTTTTATCAAGAACAAAAACACTACAAAAGTTTGTTAAACTTTTGCCTATAAAGTTCGTCGAGTCGTCTTAGAAGTTTAAATTATCTGAATTTCGATCATGAACTGCTAAATTTTCGTTTTAACGCGGTTTAAAAAAAAAAATTTATGGTCAAAAGTAAAATACAAAGTTCAGCAGGTTAAAAAAAAAAAATGGCTATATGCAGCAATATTGGAAACGCGAGAAGACCTAAACTGTATATAAATTTCATGGTTAATTTATTTGAATTTCAGCCCTGCCTGTTTTAATTTCGCATAAATGGCTATATGATGTTCATTTGAGTTTATTAAATAAACATTGGTAATTTAAAACCCTATAAAACACTAATGTTTAAGAGAAAATGAAAGCTATGTTCACTAAATATAAAGGCTACCTCAGTGCGCATGCGCGTGTCTGTACAATTTCCTTCATCATAAGTGCAATAACATATCTCTCTTTTCTACGATAAGACAGAATAAATTAGATTAGATTTGAAGTTTCGGTTATAAAAGAAGTCTTTTAGAAAGCAACTGTTTATAAAATATTTGGCCTTATAAAACGTAAGATGGTTGGTTTTTAGAGGTATATATATTAAATGGCTGGGTTGTGAATGAAATATATTGCTTGGT
Organism: Bathynomus jamesi; assembly: GCA_023014485.1. Lineage (NCBI taxonomy): Eukaryota > Metazoa > Arthropoda > Malacostraca > Isopoda > Cirolanidae > Bathynomus > Bathynomus jamesi. The sequence continues at coordinate 838,673 of JAJOZX010001169.1, read as the reverse complement.
TGGTAATTGGTCTATCCTGGTATTTCCATAAATTTTTATAACGTATTATAACCAGGCAAATATTGTTTCCACTTCCACATATGGTTATGTTCAAATAAAGAGCAACGTCTGTAGTTTTTATTCTTTGGGCCTAAAATGTAGTTTTTAATATAAAATTTAAATTTGAGTTAAATGTAGTGATAGTTATTTTTATAACATCATCGATCATTTCAAACATTCAAGTTTCTCTATAATTAAAAAACGGTTAAAATTATTCGAAGAACAAATTATATTGAAGTCAACTTAATATTTATATAGAAATAATTTCCATACTAAATCTCCCTCTTCCAAAAAAATACCAACTCAACTCGTAGATGATATGGAGTTAAATGACCGTCTATCAATGATTTTTAGGGGGTTAGGCAAGGCTAGGTCGGCCTTACGACATTTGATCGATTTGGCAATTAGGTTAGTTCTTTAGTGTCGATGTTTTGGTCTTGAGGAAATGGGTTTTATATATATATATATATATATATATATAGAGTGAACCAAAAGTAGGTGGACAGTAAATGATAACGTTTATTTTGAGAATACATATTTAATTTTTTTGTATACTATAATACAAAATAAAATTTAAATAAATTGTTATAATATTTAATATAATATAACACAAACACCAATGTTATAATGAACACCATAGTTATATAATATAATATAACACAACCGTATTCAACCTACTGTCCACCTACTTTTGGTTCACCGTGTATATATATATATATATATATATATATATATATATAAAGAGATCAAGTCGATAAGTGCAAAATTTTACATAGGTTTGCGTAACGATAATTTTGCATATAGTATGTCGGGGAAGGAGTTGGCAAGCGTAGAACAGGAAAAAGATTTAAAGAGTTAGTCGCTGGTGATTTAAAAGTGGCGAAAACGAAGTACAGCAGCGGTCAATAAGGCAAACAAAATGCTAGGTTTTATAGCTAGGAATTTTTAGTACAAATCGCGTGATAGTATTGTTCCTCTTTATAAATCATTAGTTAGAGGCGTCTGTTAGACCCCATTTGGAGAGTACGCATCCAATTTAGGAATCTGCATATGCGCAAAGATCTCAAAGTCGTACGAGGATAGGCTTAAGGAGTTAAAATTGACTACACTCGAGACTAGGAGGCTAAGGGGTGATCTAATCCACGTGTTTAAATTTATGAATGGGTTCGATAACGTGAATAGAGCTTTTTCGAAATAGCACAATATAGTAGAACTAGAAATAATGGGTGTAAGCTGACGAGCTGACATGATGATGATTCGAGACGGTAGTTGCCAAAAACTTTTTTACGCATAGAATAGTAAATAGCTGGAATAGTTTGCCGGTAGAAGTAATTAGTGGCACGTCTATAAACATATATTTAAAAATAAATTAGACGCACATGTTGGTAGATAGTTTAAGGTAGTAAGATCAAGGTTTTTGTGGTCCGGAACTAACGTAAAAATGGAGGTTCCCTCCGCCACCACAGACGATATATACAATTACAAACATGGTTAGATAGATCAGCCTTGAGTGGATCCTAGGGTCTTTGTTGATCTGAAACATATATATATATATATATATATATATATATATATATATATATATATATCCTTCTGCCTATTAGCATTACAGTAGTAGCAATCCTTCAACTGTAATTCAAGACTATTAATTTTAATAACTACTTAAAACATTATTAGTACCATTTATACTTTAAATTTTAATTTGTATCTAATTAATGTTGTGGTGCCGGGGGAGGAGGAAGAGTGGAGGGATTGCTCCTTGAGTGTCAATCGTACCCAAGCCAGCCCATCAACGATTCTTTGTTGGGAGTCTACGACGGGCAGACAACAGGGTTGCGATGTTGCCAAATCTCCACATCATCCGAATATTTTAAGGCATATTTAATCCCTTATAAAGGATTTTAAGACCAAGTTTGTTATGCATGAAATAATTACTGATAAGGAGTAACTTATTTATTATGGAATAATTGGTGCATAATTATTACATGTTGTTGCGAATATTAAACCCCATTATGACATTCTTTTAATCCGTATCATTATACTTAATAATAATTGAAAGTGTGTGTATAAAAAGAAGACAATATAGTTTCCAGCTGCGTAAATACTTTTTCACAAAGAAGAAAACTTGACTCGCACTTAAAATGTAAATTGTAAAAACTTTGGAAACTGTTTTATTCCACTAATGTATAAATGTGTGTGTGTGTGTGTGTGTATAATAATATAATTTACGAAAACAATTTCGCAATTTCCTGTTTTATATTCAAAAACAATCGAAATTTGTGGAGAAAGTCTAAAAGTAGATGCTTATAAATGTTTCGGATTATTACATTTATTTTTCACTCAAATATGATGTAAACACACTTCACGTATGAATATGTGGGAGTCGGGGAGGGAATTATTGAAGTAGGTTTAAGGAAATACTCGTACTGGAGTAAGACCGAATTATTGTATTTTGTGTCCGGTTAGGCCAGATCAAGTTGCGTTCGAAACGAGGTGAAATTGGAATTGGGTTAAAACTAGTCGTGTTGAAATTAGGTCATTCTCGTTCGAATTAAGACGAACTGGAATAAGATGGAATTTGACTACTGGAATTTAATTGAATGGAAGCAAGTCGAATTCAACAATACTGTACTCCAATTCGATCTAATTCATGCAAGTCGCGTATGCAAATACTGTATTAAGTTTCTCAACTTCCATTGTATATATAAAATTTTAAATTACCATAACAGTGGTTCTGTTACTTAGTGACATCAAAATAGTTTACGCACGCTCGCATGAAAGCTCCTAAATTATTTTAATTTTTCATAAGTAATTTCTCTCTCTCTCTCTCTCTCTCGTATGTATGTATGTATGTATGTATGTGGTGGTAGCATCACTGACTACAAATCCACCTGTCCCGGGTTCGATTCGCAGCGGAAGCAGTCGGCGCGCAGCTTACCCAGCTGTTAGTCCTTCCAGAAAAAGTAGGTTGGGAGGTAAATGGGTGGCCTACTGGTTAAGAAGCTGGGCTGAGAAGATTTTACTGGGATTCCACCTTAACCCTTTAACGACGCATGGTACCTTAAGGTCCACCAGAAAAAATACAAGTTGTACTACAATGCCTCGTTTCGATAAATGTTTCTACATGTTTATATATAGGTGTCATTTAGTTGTTGGGGAAGGAACCCAAAATGTCATTTCAGTGACTAGTTACTAAAATATTTTGTTTTGAATAACAATAAAACCTATACGTTCTGGTAACAAGAGTGACCGCATATGCTGCGTACTTGTCCTTAAAGGGTTAAGCTATAGGTCCAAGGTGGAGCAACAAGCTTGCTTCACCTTCATCAGAAAGAACAATTCGGGCGGAAGCAAAACCAAGGTTAACCAAAATATATATACATATAATCCGACTCGAACATTTGAATATTTTACGTACGTGTCTGTATTCTACGTACATGACTGAAATATGTACACTATTTTTGTGATTACTGTTGAAGTGGAAAAATCTTGTTGGTGTCTTCCTTTCTGTTCGCGAGATTAAGTTTAGTTACTTGGTTTCATTTTAATTTTACATAAAGTACTTTTTGTTTGATTACTGTAGTTAAAGATTTTAAAAATGTGATTAAGTTTTGACATTAGTTTTCTTTTACTCTCGCCCCCCCCCCCCCCCCCCCCCACACACACACACACACACACATTTCTGTAATAGTATTTGAGGATTTTTTTTTTCAATAATTGCGTACTGCTTTGCGAAGAATCTGTCGTACTTGAAGTATTTTGTGCAAAAGTGAAAAACTATTTGCTAGCTTTAAGGTTAATTGCTATTTTAGATTTTTTACTAAAAAAAAAATGCTGCTTTAATATTTTGATGATACTGCATTCTTATCTGAGGACTTTTCCGTTCTAGAATTTCGACGGTGATGTCATACTCATATCCCACTCAAAATGCGCCAATGCGCCATTTGTTAAATTTAATTTTTCTAGGTATTTGCTATTCTTACTCCTTTTGCATATACTACATATGTGTACACACAGTTTGCAAAAGTACTCTTGCAGAATACTTTTTTTGCAGTTGGACACTTGTGATTATATGTAAAATGAATATAACCTGAATATAATGAATCATTTATTCAAACAATATACAATTAATGAAAAAATAAGCATAATGCAAAAGTATTCAAACTATTAATATTTAGTTGAGGACCCCTTTCGCAGCAGTAACTGCTGAAAGACTATTCTACCTAGTGTCGATTAATGAATGCTTCACGTCTTTAGGAATATTGCCCGTTCTTCGTAGCTGAATAATTCGCAGTTAAATTTAGTGGGTTTTTCTCGAAGTCTTCAAATAATGCTACAAATACTCAACAGAATTTAAGTTGGGTATCTCGGAAGACTACTCAAAAAGTCACTTTGTTCCTTTTGAACTATTCTTTAGTGCTTTTTGATATATGTTCCGGATTATTGTCTTGAAACACAAAATTGCGTTCCAGCTTCAAGTTCGCGAGTGAATATCTTTATTCTTCAAAATGACCTGATAATTAGCTGAATCCCTCTTTCCCTCGCTTCTGACGCTTTTTGCACTTGGCTCCTGCCATAGAAAAACAACCATGTAACATTACCATCACCGTGTTTCACTGTTCTTCGGTTCATATGTAGTTTTAGGTTTCCTCCAAACATACTGTTGTTGATTATCCAAAAAGTTCAATTTTTGTTTCATCATATCGCAATTTTTCTCCCCCATGATTGTTTGAGGATCATTTAATAAATGCTGATTCACAACCCGTAATTACACTTGCATGCGTTTTTTCTTAAAAAATGGTCCTCCTCCTCCTCCTCCTCCTCCTCCTCCTCGTAACTGCTACGAAGATCCTTTTTCGTGTAATCTAAATTTCTAATTGTTGAAACGGATTTCGGTTCCAGCACTTTCCAAAGAGGTTTGGACGTCTTTGGAAGTCATTCTTAGGCTGATAACGATATCTCTGGCAATCTTTTTTTGCTGATTTTGTGTATATATTTTGTGAACGTCCTGATCGGGGAAAGGTGATGGTTGTACCCAGCTGCTTCCACTTCGAAGTTATGGAGACGAGTGGATTTTGGAACCCCCGAGACATTTTGAAATGTTCTAACAACTTTCTCCAGCTTAGTTATCTTATCTTTTTAAAGTATAGTGTGTTCCTTGTTTTATTTTTTATTTACTCTCTCACTGAAAAATAGCTGAAATTAATATAAAAAATATAAAAATATGTAGAATGTTTTAAAGCTCTCTACATAATAACAATGGAACTACTTAGGATACTTTACGATATGCATCAATGACCTCGAATTTTAGAAGTTGAAGTGTTAGGATGCTTTATGCAGTCGTAAATCTTTCTTAATTGTTTTCTATTAATTCTAAATAGTTTTTAGATAAACACTTTAGTTATTTTTCAATGGTACTTTTATTGTTTAAACTTGACAAACGTCTTTAACTGCCAAGCAAGTTATACTCTACGGGTGTTGCCAGGGCCGCCGAGAGGGCGAGGAAGCCGGGTTAAGTCCCGGGGGCCCGGAAAGGGGGGGGATAGAATCTGAATATTAATAAAGCAATTGATTAAATAACAGGAAATATAATTAATGAACATGCATTTTAGAGAGATTATCATGCTGTATGTTTTGAATAGTGACTTGGACATATAATCAGTTTATGTACACAAACATTCATAATAAAACCGAGTAAACAGGGTGGGGGCATTATATATACACCAATCCTTCCCCGGAGCCCCGGGCAGCTCTCGCCGGCCTTAGGTGTTGCAATACTTTTGAAAAAAAATATATGTTCATAGTCTGTCTATCCGTTAATTACTCGTATTTTATAACATTTGATAATTCATTGTACGATTGCCACCCACTAGTGGGATATGGCACTTCTTTAGCCATTTATGCTGGGATTTCTTTATCTTTTTAAAAGTGGAATAAGAATTGTTTATCCAGTTTTCAAAATTGTAGGCAAAAGTAACAAGTTCAACTTGGATGAGGGCCAAGGTTGAATTATATATTCTTCAAGCGTTTCATAAATGATTTAAGAGTTTATCATAGAATTTTGCAGAAAACGGGAAACTATATAGAAAATGGAACCTTCCTTTTTCGCTAGTCTTGATCAGTTGGTCCCTTATCAGTCCAATTTGTTTTTTCAGCGTAAATATTGCGATCAACGCCAGGGCCCAGGCGATTTTATTTCTCGAAAAGGTACTAGCATGAAGGGCATATTTATCATTGTAAAATAACCACAAATATTGACTAGTAGTAATGCTAGTAAGTTTTGGAACAAGTTTGAATGTAATGGATAGGTCTCTGCTACGCCTATATGTAAGGTTCGTACAAGGCCAACCTGGCCTATTTATATTTTAAATTTCCACTAGGGGGCCTAATCATACAAGGGTCTTGATTATTCTGTGGAAGTGGTTATACCTATGGTCTAGTCTAGTCTGTTTTAAGGTTATTTCTCTTGAAAATGGCTAAAACGATGTGAAAGAACTAGTTTGTATTAAGTTCAGTAAGGTATTGGATATTGCATGGGGTTCTGGATTTGATAGCCAGTTAGGCTTGACCATAAGTCGTAAGGCATTAAAATAAGTTAGGCCCAATTTTATTATGCATAGCCTGTCAACCAACCCAAATGATTAGTTGTAAATAGACTATAAAAACAGTACTAAAATCCAAAGTAAGGCATAGGCCTAGGCTAATTAGTATTTTTTTAGTTGGTGCGGCCAAGAATAAACTGAATTTTAAAATGCTAATTTAATTTTGACATTTAATAAAGTATTCGTGTAATACTTGAACTCTCATTTTTACGAAAATAGAAAGTTTTGCTATCATTGTCTCGTGTGTGTGAACTAATTTAAACCTATGAATAACCTATGAATAACCTAAATTGAGAGGGTACCATTCTTATTGCACATTTAAAAAGCTCTTGTAATTTGTAGTGTGCAATCTTTTTTGAAAATTGAGGCTACGAATTTTTGGATCACCCGAAGATCCGTCACCCCAGCCTTTTTTTAATTAGCTTTATAAGGCTAACTAACGAAAATATCACGACCTAACCTAACCAATCGTCAAGGGCGTACAGTTGACCTAACGATTGGTTAGGTTAGGTCGTGGTATTTTCGTTAGTTTCGTTAGTTAGCCTTATAAAGCTAACTAAAAAAGGCTTGGGTGACGGATCTTAGTGATCCGAATTTTTATTAGTTTGTTTTCAATTTCTTAAATGTTATTTTAGGGATCAGATTGTTAATACCAATTGTGAAAGCTTTATTATAGTACTGTAATTGTATTCACGGTGGCTACTAACCTGGAAAACTGAGAAATTTTCTTTTTGCTCCGGAAGAAGTCGAGTAGTGTTTTTGTACATGAAAGCGATGTTAACATTCACCCGAGGGAATCACTGATATTTTTTATTTTTTTTTTTGTTTGAATTTTATTTCAATTTTATTTCAATTTTATTTCAAAGGAAATATTTGCATCTTTATAATGAGTAACCTTCGGTAACCGTACTGGCGGATTCAATTAATTTGTACCATTTCTACTTTTGTCAGTTATCTTCATAATATAGGTTATACAATATATCTATTTTTTCTAAATATTTTTCTAAAAGAAAAATGCAGGTTGGATGGATTGAAAAAGAAAAAAAAAAAAAAAAATTTCGACATATTATGCATGAATACGTGCAATACTACTATGGAATTTCCTGAATATTTGTCTGGGAAACCTGGAAAACTCGATGAATTTAGCACTGGTGAGCCAGTAGTCACCATGGTAATATGGTTCGGTCGATGAAATGGTTTTGACGGAGCCCTTCCAGTGAAAAAGTTTGACAAAAAATACTTTTAAAAACTGTTTGGGTTTGTCTTGCAAAGCGGGTTTGGTTTTGATTTGAATTCACTTGTGTTAAACGGTTTTGGGCCAATTCGAAATCTCTAACTTCAGATAATTCAATAACATTATAAAACAAACGTTACTACTATTTCTGTTACAATAATACATTGAACAGTCATTGTTACTTGGCCTATTTAATTTAATTTGGTCCTTAAGATTTAGGCTTTGCTGGGCTCTCAAATTAAAGCCAAAATGTCGTGATTAATTTGATTAAATGTATAAATTCATGGAAAAAAAATATTAATTTAGAAGCCGATACAATGCGAATTTCTTTTCGTTATCAGGAGCTGAAGTCGTGAAGTCCTTGGTTTAGGACCTAAAAATAAATCAGAATTTTGAAAGCATTTCAAACCAATCCTTCAACTTCCATACTAAAAATTCTTGTGCTCGTCAGCCACATGCAGTTGTATCCATAGTTCTGTATAGCATGCATACCCCTCTCCGAAGATTAAATTTTTACCCGCCGGAATAACGGGCGGTTCCGGTGGGTGGATACGGGTAGCGGGTGGCTCTGTATGGGAATTAAGGCTGAAAGTTGTTTATAGACATGTTTTAAAAAGGAAAAAATAAATCAAACATTTCCAATTTTGTTCGAAGCAAAACATGATTGGTGGGAATTGAGCTGTCGATGATTGTCGGTGAAAATCATTGAAAGGTAAAGTTACACACACACACACACACACACACACACACACAGGTATGTTTAGTAGTCCCTTACCCCCTTGTTGAAGGTTGTAGAGAGTGGGAAATGTTCATATTTGGAATCTGATTTCTCCTAATCAGAAGTTCAAATAATTTTTTTTAAAATTTATATATATGTACGTACTGAATGCACTCACGTGTGTATATATGTATAAATTTTTTTTTGCGTTCAAAAACTTCTGATTTTAAAATAACGCATAAACCATACACAAAACGAGTCGAAACGCGTTTTGTAAAGGACGCTGATGATAGGCGCACTCGACATGGCGATAATTTCTCAACTTTTTTTTTTCCCTCCTTGACATGTTTTGCCTGAAGGATTTAATTATAACTTCGTTCATTATATCATTAATGATGGTCATTATGCGGGAGATTAAATCTTCTTTGGAGCCATTCGTCAACCGCTTTATCTTCATGGAATTAGTTGCTCGATTCGATTTATTCCGTCATTTGCTATTTAAAGTGCTTCTTCCCCCTGTACACACGTGCGCGCACACTCATGGTTGTGCACGTAATGATAAACTACTCCCTAACTTTACAACCTCGTAAGTCAGGGCCACCTTGTCAGTCGGTATGATTGATTGATGCCAATTGGATTGCGTTTACCATTTGATATTGGATTGGTCTTGTATCGGGTGATGGATGACCCTCCCTGGATAGTGCCCATGGATCGCCTATATTGATTTTTTGGTGGTATAATTTGTCTGAAGTGGAAGGCGGTTTTATCGTTTTTCTTCAGTGTTAGAGCTGGTGTATATATGTATGTGTAATATATATATATATGTGTATGCCTCACCTTCGCGAAATGAGAAATCATCGCGCGGAACCTTTGTAAGGTGTGTGTGTGTGTGTGTGTGTGTGTGTCTAGACATTAGAAATATTTCCTATGATTTTGAAAATTAAAATTTTTTATGTAGATTTTAATTATTGTAACCTTTCATCGTATATTGTGAAGTCCTGTTATGTCTGGTTTCTTGATTTAAATTTTTATAACTTATAAAATTTTATATTTTTATTAGTGTGAAAAAATATCGAAAATGTGCTTAGATGAATCTATTAAATGTCGCGATTGGTTATTTTGGCAACATCCAGTTTTATTGCATTTAAAACTATCGTTAAGTTTTCGTATCGACATTCAATGCATGACACGTAATTTCATTTAAAATAATCCTTAATAAATTTCATATTTAAAATCAATACACGACAATTGTTGCAAATTGAGAATAATTGTGGTAATTGAAACGCGCACCACAACTATGTATGAAGTATATAAATAAGCGAACGCGAACCTATAAAAATAGTAACCACCTTTCTAGTAATTATAGAGCTTGGGGGCAAACGACAGTGAGGCTCTTTCGTTGCGCATTTTAACCCAACCTTTAACAGTCGACAAAGGGAATCAATGGGTTACCCGTATCGCTAAAAACTACGACTAACTCGTAAGATTCGTACCCGCATAAAATTATCGGTCGCTCGTGATGAAACCCTAAATTTACTAAACTGGTAACTGGTATTATATTCAGAAAAACGCTTTAATTTTTTTTTTTTTTTAAACGTTTCACCTTTAAACTTTTCATCAACATTGAAGAAATGAAAATGAGACAAATTAGCTGTGGGTGATTAGTCAAGTTTTGTTTTAATGACTTCTATTAACGAATTGGGAATAATTTTAAATTTTTGTTTTGCTCATTCAATTAATTATTTTTGAGTTTTTCTCCAATTTATTGTAGTAGTTTTGCGGGAGGTTGGAATGTGTGCAATTGTTTACACACACACACACACACACACACACACACACACACACACACACACACATAGTGATGTGAGTCGTTTTTTTTGTCGTTTTTTTTGTTTAAAACGAAGATAGTCTGTTTTTTGTTTTTTATTGTTTTAAACTTATTCCATATTTTTCTTCCTTTAATCTAATAAGTATATTAGTATTACCTATAATTTACTATACTACCATGCTTATACGGTTATACCTAGTATATGTATATAGTCATCTTTTAGAAAAACTGAATCACAAAGTATATAATAGAAAGGAAAAACAAACCCTCATTTTTTATGTATATACCTATATTTTTTAACTAGAACATAAAACATTCTTCCTCATTTCAAACAATATACATAATTGTGATTGGCAAGAGTACCAGTATATATATTCCAGATCGAAAAAAAAAATATTCACCTTTTTTTGAACCTAATGTTGGTTAACCTTCATTTCCATGGAAGAATCATCACTAGATTGGGTAGAGCATATATGCTAGTTTCAATATCACAGGTACTGGTATAATATCCATAATACTGGTATAAAACAAGATATAATTGTGATTGGCAAGAATACCAGTGTATATATATATATTATATATATATATATATATACAGGGTGTCCCGTAAGTCTGGACCCATAGGGAAAAATAATAAAATTACAAAATAGTCCAAAAATTTATTACATAATCTGTTCAAAGTGTCCGCCGTTGTGTCGCACACATAGTTGAAGACGCAATCTCCACTGCGACAGCACTTTCTGAATCAGTCGCAGAAATTTCTTGACACGCCTCCACAATGCGTGCTTTAAGGTGGAAAATGTTCTGAAGTTTGACCTCGTACACTTTGGCTTTCAAGTGGCCCCACAAATAAAAATCATAAAAAAAATAATAATAAAAAAATAATAATAATAACATAATAAAAAAATATATTATAAATCCCTATGGGTCCAGACTTACGGGACACCTGTATATATATATATATATTCCAAATAGAAAAATAAAAAAAATGTAAATATTCATCTTTCTTTAACCTTTGTGTTAACCTAATGCTGTTTAACTTTCATTATCTGATTCTATTTCCATTGAAGAATCATTATCACTAGATTGATTAAAGCAAATAGTTTCAATATCACAGGTACTGGTATTTATTGCAGATTTGGATGTTGACGAAGCCAATGTAGCACCATGTTTTACTTCACTTTCATGGAATTTTGCATTTTGGGATATAAATACTAGCTTTGCTGCTCTGTCTGTGCTTAATTGGTTTCTTTTGGCTGTATGGATATTACTGTATGTGCTAAATGATCTCGGAGGTAATGAAAGGGCGAAATAGAGGTGTACGAGTTTGTGTAGGTATATATGTGAGTATGCATGCTTATGTATCTGGAATTCTGGATGTATGCATGTGTATGGGGTATACAATAGATATAAATGTGTATATAAGTATTTATGTATATATTGGTATATATGTATATGGGTGTGTATGTATATATATATGGATGGTCTCGTGGGGGGGGGGGAATGTCATCGCGGGTCTAAAGGATAGTTAAGTGGGAGATTCAAAATCCGAGGCATGGATGGGAGAGTCCTGGTAAGGTTGGACAATGGGCAGTCAGCTCCCAGCCAGTGTTCTCGCAAGTTTAATGGATCTCAAGATACAAGACTTTCAGTGCAAGAAAGAGGCCAGTTTTTTCTGTAAATAGGCTGAAAAGGACATTCTATACTGGTACCATATGGCCTATTTTATTATTTATTTATTTTTATAATATATATCATTGCAAAAGTATACCTTATAATTAAATTGGCAATATCTATATTAATTATTAAAAAAACAAAAAACAAAAAACCGTTTTTTTTACATCACTACACGCGCGCGCAATGTTATATATGAAAATTCTCACCAGCATTCGAACCCAACGCTTCTTGAATAGAATACCCATTACACTACAAGATAAATTAACAGACCATATTGTGCATTTAAGCAACCTAGGAAACGCATAACCCTTTCGCGTCGAGGCATTTTACGTGTTAACCCTCCGGCGCGCTCATCGTGAAAAATCGTACATATTTTCATGCATGATATACGTATATATATATATATTGGTGGGTGGGTGGGTGTGTGATGCCATATACCTTAAAGCGGTAATGGGGTAATTAATGCACTTATACCCTAATGTCTGCAGTATACGTTCACTGGAAATTAAAAACTAATTTGCACGCTCTTATTCATTATATTGTCATTTTAACTTGCCCCAGTGGTAGAGCATTGATCTTACAATCCGAGGGTCTCTGGGTCGAACTCTGAGGATAACGTTAATTTTATTCTGGGAAAAAAAATTAGTCCATTCAACGACACTGAGATACATGGTTGAATCGGCGTGTTCAATACCCTTGCAGTAAAAGGAGTAGGTTCCGGCTTTTCACTTTGAGATAAGTGATTGGCTGAAGAGGCTTGTTTGCCAATAATCTTTTAAGAGAGGAAAAATTATAAATGTACGGGTTGGCACTTTTGCAGTGTTTATAATTTTGCAGTTTCCCCTTTTTTCTGTATTTTGGTCTACAAATTTTTTTTCACAAATTGATGAGCAAATTTAGGAATTAAAAATTTTGCTTTCATTAAATCTTACGATGATTCGATGGGTACGTTTACGTACATCCAAGTACATACGCTCCTTTCCTTTACCCCCTTTTGGGGGAAAGGGGGTTATTTACATTAACACCCCCTTCTTTTATTGATCCTTCATTAGGAGGAAAACATTGTCGCGCCAAATGTCATCCTGAACTTTATATATACATAGATTCCGAAAGTTTATATTTCATAAAAAATTTTATTTTTCTCCTAATTATAAATTTATTTACCGTCCCCATAAAATGTGGCCTAGCAGTTGGTGCATATTTTATGCATGTATTTTTTATTTTTTTATTTAAAATTGTGTACTGGATTTATTTCCTTTTGCTTTTTTCCTCAACAATTCTTCGAGTGTTTCCTTGTTTATGATTCTAATTCCACGCATTTATCTTTCTTAGTTCTCCAAAACTTAGCGAGAGATCGGTTGTAGTCGCTTTTCAAGATAAAAAAAAAGTTCGGTAACTTTTACTCGAGAGGAAATTACAACTATTTACTTGGCAGAATTATTTAAGGGTCCGAGTTCAAAGAGAGAACGAGGGAGAAAAGCGAGAGGTGTCTCGTTGCTTTGCCTTTATTTCCTGATTATTTTGCGCGTTCACAAAATTCCCAATTTCGTAAGAGTTGGTGCCATTGTTATCGCATTGAGCTCGTTCGTTGTTCGTACGTTTTTGTTTCCTTGTTTTCTGTTTGTTTTTCCTTTTATGAACATTGTTTTTGTTTGGTTGGGGTTCCCCGTTGGGTATTCATGGTAATAGTTTCCGTTTTCTTTGAATTGGCTTCGTTTTCTCAGTTTTGTATTTCACCTGGTTTTTTTAAGCTTTTCAATTTTTTTTTCCTGATCTTAAAAAAAGACACTACTGGACACTACCACTTTATGATGGATGTGACCTAATGTCAGAGTGAACAATTCGGGCGGAAGTAAAAACAGGTTACCCAAACCAAGAAAGTTTTCATTAATTTTTATTCTCTCTCTCTCTCTCTCTCTCTCTCTCTCTCTCTCTCTCTCTCTCTCTCTCTCTCTCTCTCTCTCTCTCGCAAGCGATTTGTATGTCTTGTTTTCTTTCAAGACTTTAATTTATGAAATGTGTACACGAATAGGGTTGTGTATACCCTATTTTTAGAATATGTACATGAATGATGTGCGTCCGTTCGTGTACACCAGTCGCGTGAGTTGTATTCTATATCGTATGTTACGGGCGTTCATACAAAGACTAGACGACGACACGCTTTTCAGTCTGTCTGAGAGCGAGATACCCGAAAGTGGGTATCTTGAATTAGATCCATTCTCATATTGTACATTTTTCCATTAAGCTAGATTTTTCATAAAAAATATACCATCAAGCTCGTAATTGTGACGGACATCTTTTTTCTGCTTTTTCCAAATTATGAAAATTTCCTCAAATCCGAAATTCTCGCTTTGGGACCGAGAACGGAAATGGAAATAGCGCCAGTTGAGAAGTGATCATTGTGGGCTTAAATATTAAGTTAAAATATACAATTAGTTTTCTTTACACGGGATTAATACTGTATGACCGGTCGCCTTCAAAAAAATAAGCGTTTGTACGTGTTTGGCGTTTTAATTCGTGCGCGTATTCGGTTATTCATCGAAATCATATTGGTCTTATTTTTACCCTTTTTAGTGTGCGCGCGCAAGATACGATATTTGGTCTATAAATTGAAGATTTCGTGAATAGAATGGTGTAGCATTTGTGCTTTATAGTGTTCGCAAGACGCGGCCTATAACGATCTCTATACGCGTAATTAGCTTTGAATTTGGTTTAAATCCGAAAGGTTATTTACGCAGATTTTGTACATTGGGAAAGTTAACCTATTAATCCCTCTCGTAAACACGAACGAGGTCTATATATATTCTGTAGAAAGCTATTACGAAGTCGGTAAGAGACATTTATAGGCGAAACAGATGCTATTAATTAGTTCCATTTTACGAAAAAAAATGATAAATTTCGGCGAATTTATACTTGGTTTTAGTTATTATAAGATTGTTTAGTTTTCTTGTTCCATTCGCGGTCCAAAAGTGGGAATTTTCTATATGAAAAATCTCATTTAAGTGGGAATTTGGGAATGAATCTATTTGAGAATTGCCTCCCTCCTCTGAGCTTCTCCCTCACAGATATTTCTCTCGGACGTCAATGAAATGTGAATGACCGAGGATTGGAATGATCGCTTATGAAAGATATAAATAAAAAAAAACTACTAAAAAATTATTCATATACACTGAATTGGAAGATCTATCATTTTAAATACACACGCACTTAATTACTCGATATATAACTGTGTAATAACTTACAAAATTAGTCTCTTAAAGTTTACATTTCCTTAACTTTGATAACAATATCTACTAACTAACTATATAATACACGTCAGTCTTTCATTCGTTCCATTCAAAGACTTGTATTAAATAAGTTACAATTCTATGTTTAACCTTTAAAGAGCAAAGTTATCTAAAAATAGTTCCGGATGTAACCGGAAATTTACAATGATCTTAGATTAATGGAGTTGAAATTTCACCGGTTTACTTTGAGAAACCGGTAAACGCATTTTTCTTTAAGTTCCCCTCGAAAAAAAAAATGAAATAAAGAGGGTCTACATACTACTTTGCAATAATGAGATAGAGGGTCAAGCAGGACTTACGGTCCCCATCTAAAGTAGTCGTTATGAACTTCACTAGTTGCACTTTGAATATATATTAATGTACAATTACTTCACGCTTCGTGGCAGTCCCATTTCGGGTCTGAAAGTGAAAATAATAGAAACGTGCATTCCAGATTTGGGAAAAGTTTCTTGCTATGTGAGGGTAAATTGAGAGCTGTGGCCACAGTTACGTGGTCGTAGCGGGGTATTATTTACGTACGAAAAATCTTGAGTGAAAATGGGGATGAATCTATTTCATTTTCTTTGAAGATTCATTCTGGCCGAAGAATGAAATAAGAATCGCATTGAATGGGATGGTAGTTGGTACTTGGTACCCTCTTCGTATGCATGAATGTTAATTTTCTTGTGTGTAGAGTCGCTTATTGATCCCAACCCTCGTGTGCGTGCGTGTGATTGTATAGTTTCGAATATTTTATTTCTGCATTGATTATAGTGTTATGACATATGTTTTGACAGATTTTTTATTCCATTCAGAGTTTGCATACTGCATGTCTGTCAACTTTCAATTCATCCGTCCATCCATCCATTGTCCGTGCGCGGGCGCGCACAGCAGGTTTCGGCTTTGAAGAATTTTATATTGCTTGAAATGGCATGAACGGTTCCCATAAAAACAAACTTATACAGGGTGTAACTAAAGTTGCTCCCAATTAGGTTTTGTCGTCATTCTCATTTACACACACACACACACACAGTCGTTAATTTATACCTTGTCATTTATTAAAAATAACTCCGTAATAACAATGATGATAGTGGTGATAGTGATGATATCACTTATATTTTAAAAGAAATTGGTGAATAATCGTTGATAGTTAAGCTATTCACTCGGTAAGGAGGAAAGAGTTATGTACACAGTATACACTTAGATTAGATTCACTCTAGATTATTATACAATATGCAGTGAATCTTCGCTTTTGATCGTTATAATTAGACACAATGAAACACACACACACGAACCATAATTAAAATACTTTTATATAATTTAAAATTGATATGATGCACTGTGTATCCATAGTCCATATCCAAATTTAATTCAACTTTCGTATAAAAGCGTATATACAGGGTGCCCCAAAAGTCGTCCCATGTAAATTATTAGTTTTGGGACAGGACTTCTGGGGTACCCTGTATATATTTAATGAATTCAGTTATGGTACGTACCATATTTTACGCCTCATAAGCAGCTTTTTTCCTGAAAAACGTCTCCAAAAATCACTTCAGGGCTCATATGTTTTGTTTAATGTTCTTTTAATAAAGTTGAGAATATATTTTTTGTCAGGCTGATAAATCTTCGAAATATTTTTTTTCAAATATTCTTTGCTAAATATAGGGTGCGTCTTATGAGGCGTAAAATACGGTACTTTTCTTTGTATATAATTGAGGTTTTTGTGTGTGTGAGGTGGGGAATTGCTCATTAAAATTCAGGTCGGTTTAAGAGATCTAAAATTTGGCAATTTTAAGCCAAAAACTTGTTCCAGATAGGGACTGTCGCAAATATTGACGAGATTAATATGGTTTCGGGGATAAATGGCGCGATCTATTTTTTTTTTTTTCCGACAAGAAATTTAAACTATCTTTTGTGAATAATAAATTACACGTGCGCATCACCGCATAAGCCAAGGTACTGACTTTTTAAAATCCATTTATCTAAAATGTAATTAACCAAACTACTACTTATTCAGTATTTACATAAACGATATAGACATTATATATTGGGCATCATATCAAAATTCACTGACGACACCAAGTTAGGCTCCTGTGTGGGAAGCGTAGAAGGTGTAGATCGGCTCGTGGATTGGTCGACTACTTAGCCAAATGTCTTTTAACACGGACAAATGCAAAGTAATACAAGCTGGTTCTCGTAACCGATACGCAAACTTCACTGCACGAGTAATTGTTTACGTTAAACATAAACGTAACTCGAAGTAACGGTTACAAAGTTCAATCCAAACTACAATAAAAATACTTGCAGTAATTTCTTCACACGAGATTGTCCATCATTGGAATAGATTTCTTCCTGAAGTCATTTCCAGCTTTAACGTCACTGCATTGGAAAACAGTCTTGATGTAATATTAGACGATCTCCAAGTAAATTGACTCTTGAATGTGTTAATGATTGTGTGGGTATTTCCAGTTCGTAACTGTTCTATGGAAATTTCTCGGCATATTTTTTCCCTGCCAATTGGAGCGAGTTTCCTGATTTCCAAACCTGCCCACCGTGACCAGGGATGATGAGTGGAGGAGGAAAGCCGCTTTGCTCTTCCGTGCTAATTCTCCTCTTAGTGTGGTCTGCGTTTGAACGAAATCTACGGATGCGACCTCCAGTCGGCTATAAAGCTGTTGTGGGTTCCTTACTTCCTCCTAATCTAACCTTAATGCCATCGGATTGAGAAGGGTTTCGGGTGAAATCAAGGGCTCCAAGGGTATTTTCTGTTAAGCCGTTAAATAACTAGGTATTCGCTAATCTTAGCTTAGTTTAACCTAAACTAATCAGGACCAACGTATCTTTTTTTCAGGCAGTAAAAATATTTAGATATTTCCATGGTTTTTAATGTTTCTTGGTACCAAAAGTGACTTCACCAAAAAAAAAACCCTAAGCATGTGAATAACACACACACACACACACACACACCGCAAAATAGGCAAGTCTACATAATTACGACAAAACCTCAGTTAAAATTTTTAAACTTTTGATTAGAGGATTCAGAATTTTTTTCTTTAATACTAATGAAGTTATTTTTGTTTTTTAAATAAGGTCATTTCCTTTTAAAAGATTCGGCAATAACTTGATAAATTTTCTTGCATATATATATATTTTTGAAAATAATGCACATAGGTGTGTATATATACAATTTTTTATGGCGTTTGACATTAACGCGAGGAACATTTTGTAACTATTTGCTCTGGGTTGTATTAATTTAGGTCAGGTTAAGCGAGGCCATGTTAAATTGTTAATGGTTGTCGAAAACAGAGTATTTTGGTCGTATTTCTGAACCTAACATCGATTACTTAACGTAGTTAAATAACTTTTATTGACGCCCATATTTTCCTTTTCTGTAGATTCTTCCGATATAGTTGACTGCAAGCTGAAACTCATCCTCGGCCTGATTTGGACCCTAATCCTGCACTACAGCATATCTCTTCCGGTTTGGGAGGGAGAAGAACAGCTGGGACCCGGAGAAAGGGGCCCAACTCCCAAACAAAGGTAGGTTAAAAAAGATGTCTTCTTGGGGTGGGAGTATTTGGATGGGCTTTGTTAAACTTTTAAAGTACTTAAAGCGTCATCTATATACGAAACTATTTTTTTTAAACTTTATTTTCAAATCAAATTTATTTTTTTGATTCAAATATTGATTAGGGTACTTTGAGTTCAGTATTTTCACTAATGTTGATACAGTTGATTGTGGGATGAAGTTTGTGGCATGTGGATTTTTTTGGTTTGGTAGAATTATTTAATCTTTGTATGATATTTAGCTCATTTACAGTCGGCTCAAAAAGTATTGTTGTAAACTTACTTTTTTTTTTTTTAACTAGTATTTATCACTAATAAATATAGGTTCACAACATTTTGAACAGATTGTCGAGTTTAAAAAAATTCGCCTCAATTTCTAAAGCATAAAAAAATTACTAATTGGTAATAATGTAGGTAATATTGTATTTTGGTAACGGCAATAAAAATTTTAAAAACTCAACCTATTAGTAATTTCTAATGCTTTTGCAGATATTTTCTAGGCGAACTTTTTTCAGATATCGTACGTGTAACTAATATATGTAATATAAATATTTCGATATAGATATAAAATTGCTCAAGTTAATTAGAACTATCAAAGTAGTTTCCCTCCATTTTTAAAAGAAATTGGATTATTAGAGACAGTTGAAAAAAAGTCCTTGATATATTTTTATTTCCCATTTTTTTCTTAATATAAATTAATGCATTTGAGAGCTAATTTTTTTTCCCCCCAAGAACGGTTAATTTTTTTTTACCCCAAATGAGAATATTGGGAAGTAGGTTAAAGTAGATTAATTAAGGGGGTTTAAAGCCACTTTACGGTAGATGACGAACATTTCTACTTTTTGATTTGTTTTTGAAGTTTAAAGTATTTAAAAATTTTATTCATAATGGGAAAAAAAATAATTTGGTAAACTAAAATGTAATTATATATATATTGTTATATGAAGGCTTGTATTCAAATTAATAAAATAAATGGTAGTTTATTTTATTCGTTGTCAGAGAGGAGTTTGATCATTATCTTAATTTGCTCACAAATATAATATACAACGTTGATGCACTTTATTAGAGCGATTTTTTTGACAAGCAGAATTAGACATTTTGTGCGTCTAGCATTTTATATAGATATAAATAGATACTTGCTATTTAGCTGTTCAATGTGCATGGTTTTTATTGGAAGTTAATGTTCTTAGGTCGGCAGTTTTATATCATTTTAATGTATGTAGAGATTTTGTAGTCTTGTTTTATCGGTGTACATAGGTGTGTGTGTGTTAGACAATCATGAATCGAAAGTACTTTATCATATGTCGTAACACCGCTTCCGGGAGATCAGCGAAGTTAAGCGACATTGGGTCTGGATAGTAGTTGGATGGGAGACCGTCCTCTGCGCCCAGATTATGTAGCGACCCCGTGGTTCGGATTCCACGTAAAACTGTAGATCCCCTCCGTCATATGATGACTACATGTTGCGAAGGAGGCTAAGCCACCCCAATTAAAAAAGGAAAAAAAAATATATATACATGTGTGTCTGGCATTGAAAGGAAATATGGTATTAATTGTAAACTATTCCTTTTGACTCGAGATTCTGTGGTTACCCTGTATATATTTGCAGGTTTGCATGGTAGGCTAATAATACCCGTAGATCACACACGGAGTAGGTAGTGTTTTTAATCCCGACACTAAAACTTTTCCAACATATATGTATTTAGCTTTCCAAGTAATGACGCCTTAAGCATTTCATCAGAGAAAAATGACACCTTAAGCCGTTTAGTTATTATAATGTATGTATATAGATTATTGTTGAGGACGTAACAGTAATTTTGTATCGTTACATTTCGATGTGTTTGAGACTCAATTCGTTAGAATTGAATCGCATATGTTCATATTCAGTCACGTCGCAACACCCACCGTTTCCCGTTAGTTTATTAGTCAGGTTAAGTGACGTCGGGTTTGTTCAGTAACCTGCTTTTTAGATATAGCTACTCGGAGATGGTTCGAATCTTCTCGCGTAAAACTTACGAAGGTGGTTAAACCACCCTTCCCCCCTTCCCCCCTTCCCCTTAAATGTTTTTTTTTATTCAAAGCGTCCATTTCGATAAGGTTTATTACTGCCCATAGTTATTTCCAAAAAGATGTACAATTTCATATACAGATGATGGCAAAAGTAAATAGACACCTTCAGATTTTTCTAAAGTTTTTCATTTGATAAAAGTTAATAAATTTACAGAATCGGTATATTCCCCTCTGCATTATGTAAAGCTGAACCACGTTCTGGCATTCACTGATGAGCTTTGACACTTTGTTCCTGAACAATCATCGTGGTCTATTTACTTTTGTCAAACCTCTTTGATAGATGTATATGTAAATATTAAATCGTCATTTACGTGTAGTAAACGTCACGCTATTCATACACTTGTATGCAGTCGTGTATACGTACGCAATTGTATGATTATTTAATAGTAATGAGGCAACTCTTATAGCAAAATGATTAATTTTTCAACATTAATACTTCTAAATTTGAACCAAAAGTGGAAAAAAAAAGTGGAACTCCATATGAGGGAGAAGGGGCGTTTTTGCGGCATTAGCTCGGCCCTTCGTGCATAAAAATGAGAAGTTAGTGTGGGTCTTTTATAGCTTATTGCATACCATGAATCATGGACTGGTCAAAATCTACGCTCTTAACGTAACCTAATCTATTAACTTTACACGAGCTAGTTGATAATTTTGATTTGTTAAGTTTCCTGCAGGGGTCTGGTGGGGGAAACTCGCAAAATCGGTTACAATTGACGAACTCTCTTTCCTACTCTAATTAGTGTGTAGAACTAAAAAAAAGAAAGTTACGCATCGCTTGTCCATTTCATTGATGGACTATAAGCGAGTTGAATAATGACCGTAAAACTTTTCAACTGATTTATCGATAGACTTCCAATTCATCAGTAAATAAGAGTATAAGGTATATTCGCTATAGCCGCGTATAATAACTGGGGCACGCGGACACAATGCGGGAAGTTGAAGGCGTACATTCACGTAATATACTACCCATATATAACTTGACCTCGCTAGCTATTTAACCTGTTGAAAGTTTGGTGGCACGGGCTGCGTGACTACTAGGGTTTCTAGTTTTCAGGAGTTTTCACTAAAAGTTTTCCGGGACAAAATCGGCCATCGTCCCGGGCTTCCGGGATTTCCCGGTGTATAAAAAAAGTCTTAAATGTTTAAGCATTAGATAAATCTTGATTAGTTAGTTAAATATAAATGTCTAAATATTTTGTGATAAATATAATAAAGGATAGTCTAGGCCGAGTTTCAAACACTGCAGAAACATAAATACGGTATTATAGCTTTGGCGGCTATGCCTACAATGCTAATTTGCAACTTTGCACTTCAACAAAAATAAATTATATTAGTGTAATTTATGCGAACACACCTTTTATATACAGTACTTCTAATTTTTAGTAAAAAAAAAAAAAAAAAAAAAAATCAGCAGCAGCAGAAGGTGTGCCATTGAATTTAAAAAAAAAAATTAAAATCCACTAGAACACAATGTTCGATTCGGGGAACTCAAATGATTGGCTTTCAGTCCGAGTCAGTCGTCAAAAATACCAGTCATATTACGCATACACATCATACAGGGCATTTTATAGACTCAAATTTAGAGTTGTCAACGCAACATAATTCGTGCTATTATAAATTTGTCATAGTCTGTTTGTATTTTCTAGATACAGTAGTAAATTAACGTAAAACTATTTGAAATAACGTTTTTACGATACTTCGTAATGCGAGACCGTCTTCCGCTTCCAGATGTAGCGACCCGTGGTTCGGATCCCAGTAAAGCAGGATCTTAAATGTTGTGAAGGTTAAAACACCATTACATTATTAATTTCACGTTACGTAGCTCGTTTTTTTCAGTGTGTGTTCCGTAAGTCCATTTACCCCAGCCTATTCGAGTAGGAAAAGGTTCAGAGGTAAAGGGACTTATGGGCTACACTGTAGACGCTTAATTAGTGCTTCCAATTTAACTCTGGTTTAATTTCGGCTTAAATAAGTCATCGGCTAATAAACTTTGTTTAATAAGATACGACGATACATTTTGTAATAGGTGCTCAATTCTAAAAAGTTGGAGTAGGTTTGAGTTTGTTTCCTGAAAGCTCCAGAGTCTCATTTCGGCCAAAGAATAGTCGGTCCCGTGTTTTTTTTTTAACCACCAAATTCGGGCCAACCTTAACCTCGCCTGATCGGGCATTAATAGTAACCTAATTTGCACTAACTCAAAGTTAAAACAGATAATTTACGACTGCAATTCTCTGTTGCGTGTACGAAGATCAGGAGCACACTAGCATGTGTGAATTCTTCCCAAGAAGACTTCTGTATTGGATTTTAGACATATTTTTAGTGTAAATTAAAGGAAGAAGAAATAGAAGAAACGGAGTCCATATTAGAGCAATTTAGCAGACGGGCGAGCAATACATTTTCAGAACTCCAACAAAGAGAGCAATACACAATTGCAGACGAAGGATAAGCACAAAATAACGATGTTCTTTTGATAGACTCACGGTAATAATTGAATCTACACAATAAAACCAAAAGTGAGCAGCTGACGAAGCTTCTAGCAGTGGCTGTATCCTCCAGCGCAGGACACGTCAGCGCGTCAACGTCAACGAAAAAACGTGGAACGTCAACGCGCTGGTGGCCAAACTTCCTCATCTTCGTGCAGTGGGCTGTTTACGGTTGGCCAGACTGGCAGTCGATGGCCTGTTGCGTGGCACGGTCAGAGTGCCGATTGGCTCCCGGGGCCGGACCTATACCAGCGTGCTATTTTTTCATTTACGGGGAGCAATTGCGTGCTGGGCATGCTCCCCGAATTACTATTGCTCTCCGGCGACTTTAAAACTAATCCAGGCCCCACTACAACTTGCACATGTCACCATACACAAAGACACACACAATAGGACCATGAGACGCATACAGAAACATAATAACATATTACAATACAACGTAGATGGCCTCGCAAACAAAATCATGCAGCTTAGGGAATTCACATAGCACTTATACAAGAAACAAATAAAACGCGCACGCGATCCGTCAAGATCTTACTGGGGTCACGGGGGTGGACTCATCACTACATACGTAAAAGCAATAGCTACAGTGATGCCACCCAAAACATTACAAACACAATCCAAGCAGAAAGCACGATAGAAATACAGGCAGTTAAACATTAAAACGCGCGCAAAACACACCACCACACTCGTCAACACTTACATCCCACCAGATAGTTCACCTCAGGTGCCAGCCAATTACAATCCAGTTACACAATCTGGCCTCTCACTAATGTCATCTTAGGAGACTTCAACGCTAAAGACACTAGTTGGTACCTGCACAACCAAAACAGCAGAAGAGGCGCCAACATAGCCACACAACTAAACACACTTCATTCTTAACACAGAAGAACATACACACACCACATCAAGCAGGATACTCAAACTCCTCCCCAGACGTAACGTTCTGTTCCCCCTTACTAGCAACACCTACACACTGGAGAACAGAAAAACAACTCATCAGACCACCTGCCCATAAGTATTGCAACACGCACACTTACAGAAATTACAAGCAAGCTGATTGGGAACAGTTCAAAATACAGACTGAGGAACAATTCACCACATTAAACAGCACACCCATCATAAGCATAAATACAACACTCAAGACATTTAATTAGATCATCAATAATGCAAACAAATGCATACCCAGGGGCAACATTAGGATATACAACCCAAATTACACTAGAGAAATAGCCCACCTCATAACGCAACGTAACAACCTCAAACATAACGCGCGCACCACAAACAGAAGCCATAGAACAGCAGATAAAACCGCTCAACACAGAAATAAACAACGAACTTGAAGAAAAACAGGAACGTTTCGGGAATTCATAACACTAAACCACTCTACTGACACATCTACTCTATACAAGACTATAAACAGCATTACCCACTCTAACAGCGCCATTCACACCTCTCACGCGGCTATCTTTCGCAGCCGAAATAATATCCCAACATATACACAAGCAGCTAACATTCTAGTTAATCACTACGCAAAGATATGTCGCTTAACCCTTTAAGTACTGAATCTTTTGTAGGGTTAAGTTATGAATGCGTGTATTTGAAACGTTAGCAATTTGTACCTTCCGTCCTTAAAGGGTTAAACAGAGACAACCACCAGAAACATGCAGACGGACAAACAGCCAGATACAAGAAAACCTAGACTCGACACGACTATTACACCCTTCAATACAGACCAGACCAGACCACCAAGATCATCAAAAACATTAAGAATTCGAAGGCTACTGGACCAGACAAATCTAACATACACCTTAAACACTTGAGCCCACAGGGAATACTAGCTCTCACAAACATCAGCACATTCATACCAACACTATTATTCCTAACATGGGAACAAGGTAAAATTGTTACACTACTCAAACCAAACAAAAATACAACGGAACCAACTTCCTATAGATCCATTACTTTGCTATGAACACCTTCCAAAGTAACAAAGACACTAATCTTACAAATCACCAACCCACCCACGCATACCACTATCGCCTATTCAACATGGATTCAGACCTCACCACTCAACCACAACAATTACTCACTATCTCACGCAGCACATCATGGATGGCATCAACTCCAGACGACCAGCTCAACGTACACTATTCGCAACAACAGGCATTAGTGAAGCATTTGATGCTATCCCACGTTTCCCTCTCAAACAAAATACTCAACACAAACATGCCCAATAATACCAAAAGGTGGCTGAGCAACTATCTTTCAGGAAGATACTCGTATGTCACATTTAATGGCAAGTCACCCAAAAACAAGCTTTTTCTGAACCGGGGGTTCCTCAAGGCTCTGTTCTCTCACCAACACTGTTCAACTTATACATGCATGACATTCCAACACCCATAGATAACACGCTTACCTTATATGCAGATGACATCACTAACATCCACCCACAACAACATTGACACCGCTGCAAATAACCTACAAACATACATAAAATAAAAGAACTATACATTGGTCCTTGTACCTGTAAAAAAAAAAAAAAAAAAAAAAAAAAAAAATTTTCACAGGGCTACGTCGTGGTTAGGTCCTCCAACACAGATTCCCTATAGATGACTACGTTAACTGACGTTGGATGGCTGGACTGTTCATTGCGTTCAAACGATGTTACCGACCCGTGGTTCGGATTCCACATTAAAGCTGTAGATAAACCCTTTTGTCACCCTACCCTTTCTTTTTATACAGGGTGATGCAAAAGTCCCACCTCGTAGGTATTTATGAGGCAGGACTTTTTGAATCATCATGTATTTTAGTAATTTAATTACTACTACTACTACTACTGCTGCTGCTATTATTACTACTATATACACATTTTTTTTGTAGTTTTGTTGCATGAGAAATGACTGCATATTTCACACCCTTAAAATTGCACTTAAGCATTTTTGTTTTATTTTTGCATCTTTGTAGATTTAAGATTTTTATTAGTCAACTTTAAATGAAGTAAAATTTAATTTTAATTAAATTCAAAATTTATCTTGAATGTTTTTAATAAAAATATATAAAATTAAACCCCTTTTTTTCTAAGTTGGCTGATTCTGATTTAAATGTCAATTATTAATTGTATAATTTATTAATTTATCAATTGCAAATAAAAGGAGGCCACTGTATTAAAATCAAGTGTTGTTGCAGTCATTTCCATGGCGTAGAATGTAATGGAGACACTGGATTGTCGCCCAGGAAGAGGTGAGATTTCGTATATATAAAATACAGGTCTAAAAAAATCTCCTGCTCGCCAGTGGCGAGTTTAAATATACGAGCCGGCGAGTGCATTCAGGAAATTTAAAAATGGTATTTTAAGTGTGTGACTAGTAGGACTTGTCTGGCGAGTATGGTGAAAAATTTTAAGACCCGTGTATATATATATACACGTATATATATATGTATGTTAGATGTAATTAACTTTATAATAAGTATTTAAAAAACTACGTCATGTCAGTGTATACACATGTACATGTATATCCATCACACAGGTGTATACGAATGTAAAATAAATAGCTCAGTGTATTGCAATACAGTATATTTCTGCGTATGTAGGTCATTCTTCCCAAATACCCCCAGGTACCCGATCTTTAGCCCTTCCTAAGTACAGAAATAGCGCTCCCTCAGAATACTGAATGTTCCGTTTGTTTTAAGAGTTCTGTTAATTATGTCCACAGAATGTTCCTCCACAAATTTTGTCCACTTAGCTTCTTGATTTACGCAATAAGCCATCAAGAAGGTTGTATTTAGAAATACTGACTGCTGGTGACGTCAGAAGTTCGCCGTAAATGATCGTCATTCGATCTCGCGTTTTTTCGTCCAAAATAACACTTGACAACATGAGCATTCTTTATTTTTCGTGTAGTAATGAAACTATATACTTTTGCCTGTGTGTGTGTGTTTGTGTTTTTTACTTTCTCGCATGAAAGTCTAGACTATTAAGGGGGATCCGGGTGCCAGTCTGATTTATAGGCATTGCCTTTGTTACTGATGAGCCAATCACGACACCTTCCATATGGAATAGTGCCATTCATTTCTCGTCTTCCAACGAAGTAATTGAATATGCGCGCGCGACATCGTGGTGGTGTTCCTGAACATGTAATATGGTGTGAGGTGGTTCTTTAATTTTCTCGCTTTGCCTATTGTACTTCCTAGCAAGTAGTTTTAATAAAAAACCTAGGCCTTCTGTTTAAATTAAAGTATATATACACAGATAGATAGATATATATATATGCTCCAGATACAGGGCGTCGTGATCACGTAGTTACACTGTTTTCTACGAAACAATTCAGTTAAACGATGTTCCGTCTGGGTAGTAGTTTGATCGTCTATATAACGCTTGGACCACATAGCTGCTCATACGTATTCACATTTCCCGTTAAGCCGTAGGTCCTCCATCATACTGCTCTCGAAATTATATTTTCAAGACTATCTTTTCGCTTTGTTCGAAGATTCGTAAATTTAGACGAATTACATCGTTTACATCAGCACTGGAACGAGCTAACGATTTAGATGTAAAATAAACTCCAAATATACAAAGACTTTTTACGTAATGTAATAGAAGGTATAATATTAAATGACGTTGGAACCATGCTCTATCTTAGCTAAGAACGAAACACTCACTCACTCACTCACTCACTCACTCACTCACTCACTCACTCACTCACTCACTTTTTGGGGGGAAACATTTTCT
Source organism: Bathynomus jamesi (assembly GCA_023014485.1). Lineage (NCBI taxonomy): Eukaryota > Metazoa > Arthropoda > Malacostraca > Isopoda > Cirolanidae > Bathynomus > Bathynomus jamesi. The sequence continues at coordinate 810,457 of JAJOZX010001169.1, read as the reverse complement.
TAAATTTTGGCGAATTAGGATCCTCTCTTTTTACCGCCATTAATTTCGTGCAGTCAATTTAATTTAGTTGCAGACATTTTAATAACATTTGCTATAAAAGATAACTTAATTACACAGCGTTGAACCCGTGTTCGAACTAAATTTAACAACTTCAGGGACCATTTAGCAAGATTCGGATAATCTGCCTTAATTACAGGACCTTTCTCAGACTGGATTGAGAGAGAGAGGAGAGAGAAGGTATGAGAGAGCGAATGTGATGGTGGGAGAGAGAGAGAGAGAGAGAGAGAGATTTTTTTTCTTCCGCTTTTTATCTTTGATCGGAAGAATTTTGTGACATGTTTGAAATAGTTGTTTCCAATCGAAGAACAATTTTCCGTCCTTTCGATCTCGCACTCGAGAATCAAACCAACTTAAGAAAACTTTCAACTTTCATTTCGAAAGTTTTTTTTAATGAATTTAAACCTTCCTCTTCTCGTGCTTTATTATTTTTATCGTGAGGAGCAGGTTGAGGCCCCACCCCCTCCTGCCCCCATAGAGAGGGGGGATCCAATAAGGTTGTGTTTATTTTTGGTTGAAAAAAAGGGTTCGCTTCTCCGAATGAAGGAATTTCTCAGCGTGGAGGAACTCTTTATTTCCGGATTGTGTCCGCCATATTTGTGTCCGGATGTAAAAGTTTACAGTTTCCGGATGTAAAAGTTTACAGTTTGGAAGTTCCAACGTTTAATAAATAAATATAAATAAATAGATGCGCGTCGTGGCCAATGTCGTAACACCGCTTCCCGTTGATCAGCGAAGTTAAGTGATATTGGATCTGGGTCGTAGTTGAATTAGAGACCGTCCTCCGCGTCCAGATTATGTAGCGACCCGTGGTCCGGATCCCACGTAAAGCTGTAGGTCTCCTCAGTCATATGACCTTAGATGTTGCGAAGGAGGTTAAAATCCAATTATATATATATATATTATAATACAGGGCGTCCCAAAAAAATGTATACACACTTTAACAGCTGATAGCTCAATTGATGTTTCTTTCTAAGTTAAACCCATTAGAATTAATAATGGCAGTCAGACTAAGCTTTGAACAAAGGAAATTCATTCTAAAATGCTACTGGAAGTGTGAAAACGCAGTTGAAGTGCAAAGACAGTTTAGGAGGGAGTTTCAAAAAGATCCACCAACGCGACTTACCATCACTCGAATTAGAGAAGTTTGAAGCCGATGGAACTGTTCAGAATGTCCACAAGAAGCGTTCCGGAAGACCACGGACATCGACAAGCCCCACAAAGCAAGAAAGAGTACTGGAAACGTATCACCAAAGTCCAAGAAAATCTGTGCGGCAAGCGAGTCGTGAGGTAGGAATTTCAGAATCGTCTGTCCAACGCATTTTGAAGCGCTGTCAATTGAGAAGTTACATTCCAAGATTAGTCCATGCTATTAATGAAGATGATCCGGACCGAAGAGTGGAGTATTGCCAGTAGTACTTGGCACGATGTGGATGTGGATTGGACGAAGGGGTTTCGTAGAATACCCTCCGCGTTCACCAGACCTCACACCACTAGACATTTTTTTATGGGGATACTTAAAAGACAGTCTACGCTATAAAACCTGCAACAGTCGCTGAATTGAGAGCAGCCATTGAACGAGAATGCACACAAATACCAAACGAAATGTTTCGTGATGATTGCGATTCCATTGCTTCGCGTTATCAGCAGTGCCTGGACCAGAACGGACGTCAGTTTGAAAACAGGCGTTGACAAAACAATTAAATAATGTGTGTAGATTCTATTACATTTTGAAAATGAAATGTATTTTAATAAACACTGCCTTTATAAGTATTTAAAGTGTGTACACATTTTTTTGGGACGCCCTGTATATATATCTATATCTATATATATATATATATATATATGTATATATATGTGTATAAATTTTTTTGTGGGGGGAGGATATTCTGCTTTTAAAATTTTTTACCTGCATGTGTAGACTAGTATTATTATCGTGATTGGGTGAAGTATTTAGCTGCTGGAATTGATGTGAATGGGTTCAGATTCTCGTTGTTCGTCATTCACAATAAAATGAACCAATTCTCAATCTATCGTGAACGTCATAACGGATATTCCTCAGCCTCAAAACCTTCTATTAAGTAGAAAAAGAAAAAAAAAAATTGAGCTCAATTCTTCGGTGAAGACTAACTTTCTTCGTGTACAGTGAATAAAAAGAGAGATTGGAGAGATGTGATTTGTGTATAATTCTGTATCTATGATTGTCTCGTGTTTACAATATTGAACGAATATTTGTGTAATTTCACACACACACACACACACACACACACACACACACACAAAGATGGTACGTAAACTAAATTTAGAATATTGACGACTCTTGTAGTTTTGCGAGTTTCACTTCTGTTCGGTACCAGTTTTGTTGAATTACACTCAAATTGTCGTTCTAAATACACTATTTCAACGTTCATTGGATGTATACGGGATGTATACTAAGAAATAATTAGGGTGAAGAGGACTCTGGCATCCGTTACATAATTATTTCAAATTTGCAACTCATTTCCTATTGTAATTATTATAAGAAAGTATACCATCCACTTATATGAAAGTTCTAAAAGAGCCTAGGAACGAGTATTTATTTTAAGAAATGATTAAATAAAATATAATTGAAGAACTTTCATTCGATAAAGAAGTATAGTTAACGTAAAGGATTAAAATAGATTCTACGATATACTTTTTTTTTTCACATGTACAGTTTGCGTGTCTGATACACTCAATAAATTTAACGCAGTTAAAGCGATGGTATTCGGGTTATTGTGGTAGAAACGAAATGGTGACAAAATGATTAATAATAAATTAATAACACTTTGTATAGTTGTCTGTCAAAAATTTGATACGTATAATTTAGTGTAAATGTCGTAGGATAGAATATCTTCAAGTAAAACCAGTTGCACATAATACTGTAGTCTGTATTAAAATACCGTTGTTGCTACTTGAAAGCACGGTTCACTTATATATGTATATATACATATATTGCGCGCGCGTGTAGTTGCGTTGTTCATATACTTTGTGATGAAAGGTGTGTGATAATTGGATGAATCCCGTGCTGTTTCGCGCACCTGAACAAACTCGCTCAATATACCTGCTGCGTTTATATGAAAAAAGGTAAAAATGATTGCTAGATCCGTAAGTAAGGAAATGGAGATGCGGGAGGAAGATGGGAAGCGAGTGAGGAAGGAAGTAGGAAGATAATGGAATCGTTTATAGCTGATGAAACGTGACGAGTTTATGGAAACTTTTATCGGAAGTAGGAAATTAATCACGGTATAAGAGCTATTCAACCTTTTAAAAGAATTAAACTTTTTATGGAAGTAATTCTACTGATGTGATGTGTATATATATGTACACGTATGTGTATATATACACATGTGCAGTATGTATGTGTATATACATAGTAGTTACAAAGCCCTTGTGTAACTTTAAACTTGAATAACTTTTGATGTACACATGATAGAAGAAAATTGTAAACGGCGTATGAAAGCATAATTATTAAAGGTTTTTAACACTAAACTAAAAATTTGTAGATCTCAACGTAACCATTACTTTTCGCGACACGTCATTCGATTCGATTTTGCAATTGTTTGAAAACATTCTCCAGTTGCTGTCGAGTGATTTCATGGATTGCTTTTGTGATCCTGGGCCCTGAGTTCATCCGAAGAATGTGGTTTTGATGGGTAAATAACGCTTTTAACGCGATTCCTTAAAAGTAATCCAATAGCGACACGTCAGATGAACGAGATTGCCAAGCAATTGGTCCACCTCTGTAGATCCACTTACCTGGTAGGACTTCATTGAAGAAATGTCGCTCATTCAAAGCGCAGTGGCAGGTAGGACAGTCGCTGAAAGAAGACTCTTATCCGAAAAAGACAATCGTGTTAGTTTCCCCGCCACGATGCTTTGAATGTGCGATATTCCTTGAAGTCCTCCCAGCCAAATGGATCGATGGAGGTAGACCAATTGCTTGGTCATCTCGTTCACCTGACGTGTCGCCATTGGATTACTTTTAAGGGGCCACATTAAAAGCGTCGTTTACCCATGAAAACCACATTCTTTCGATTAACTTTTAGGGCCCAGGATCATAAAAGCAATCCATGAAATCACTCGACAGCAACTGGAGGATGTTTTCAAACAATTGCAAAATCGGGTTGAACGATGTATCGCTGAAGATGGCGGTTAGGTTGAGGCCTAGAAATTGGTAATGTAGCGTGTAACTTCAATACCTTCGTATGCCGTTTACAGTGCCGTTTAGCCAATTAATTCCTCCCACCTTTGCCCCCAACCCCTCATTTCTTAAGAGTAAATTTATGGACGAGATTGTTTGTTGCCTATTCTGAAAGGTTTTATTACAATATTGTATTTTTTAACGTGTATTGGGTTGGCGAACCCGATTTGACGGACTTCACTTTCATCATATCGTGGTTATTGTATGTAGTTAATGGATTTAATTTAATTAAGTTTTTATGTTAATTAACCATGGTTAATTACCGTTAATTATAATGGTTACAACGTGGTTAGTATTATTACCATGCTTTTGCGAGGTGACATATTATAGTCCTTTTGTTCATATTACACTGACCAACAAATATTTACTTTAATTCTCTCGGCAACAAACGAAGCTGGTCTATATGAAGTTGACGCTGCTGATTCCGAAAATGTTATTCATTTTGGCGTTATCACTTTCCATGAAATCTTAAAATATAATTATTGTATATATGTATAATATTGTATATTGGATATAATTAAATATTGTACAAAATATTCAAAATATCACGCATACTATAATATATAATGCACACGACGTAATAAAACAAACATCACACGTGGTCAAAGTTGCGAGCTAAAATAAATGAACGGCTTTTCCTACAAAAATTGAATATTTTTTCCAAAACAAAAAAATGGAAATTTCTGAAACTGTACGTAATAGGAAAATACCATTTTTGTTATCGGCGTTAAAAACTCTATAATGACATAAAACTTTTCCCCGAGACAAAATCATCGTTGAACAGTGTTGTTAAAGCATCTACGTGTATAACCATGCGTAACATGTACTGTTGTACATGGTTAATGCAGTTACCATAATTGTATATTAGTCAATTTGTTTATATTATAATCATATTACTTTATGGTTACCGGTATACGGTGTACTTTCAAAACCGTTTTGATGATCCCTTCTTCACCATCCATTTCACTTCCAGACTACTACACTACATCCAGAGCAAGATGCCAGATTTGCCGATCACGAACTTCACCAGTGACTGGAATGATGGTAGAGCCGTTGGTGCCCTCGTGGATTCCGCCGCGCCAGGCATGTGCCCAGATTGGTCGGATTGGATACCAAAAGACTCGCTTGAGAATGCTACGGAAGCGATGACCCTCGCCGATGACTGGTTAGGAGTGCCACAAGTGAGTGCCTATGAATTTAAGCGCACAATTCAATGACGCGTTAGAATTAAATAAAATATTAAACGTAAGGAGATTAGATACCGTACTCGGGACTCGATGGATTTGTCAGTTACAACCCGAGAAGTTGCCATTTTGAGGTGAATTGCGATGGATAGAATAGGAAATTTTTATAATTTATTATTTTACCTTAAAGAAAACAAATATAAAATTATATTTGTACGATGCTGATTGATTCAGATTATCGAAGTTTGTAATAAATATTATATAAAAACCAAAGCTTTCAAGCTAGGTTTGTCGAAGCTATACTGTAGTTAACTGAAAATAGTCTCTTCGTTTTTATTTTCTAACTTATTGCAATGACTACAGCGACGAATGGAAGAAAGTTAAGTTTGCCCATAATAAATTCAGTTGAGTAACTTAAAAATTAATAACTGTTTATAATTGGATTTGGTGGAAAACTTTGAGTAAAGAATATATATATTAATGAAATTGTTTGCATTAGTGTATTACAGTCCATTTGAGTAGTCTTTATAGTATTGTTGATGCTAATTGAAATGCCTTCCAAAATTGTCTCTACTTGTATGTTTAAATCTATATCAATCTAATTTTTCTTTGAGTTGAGTGCGTTACCTCTCGGGCCTACCTACCACGTTTCGTTTCTTCCACAGCTTATCACTCCCGATGAAATGGTGAACCCCAATTGTGATGAACTTTCCATGATGACCTACTTGTCCCAATACCCCAATGCCAAACTGAAACAGGGCGCGCCTTTGAGACCAAGAACCAATCCTGGAAAGTAAGTTTTTTCATCTAATTTTTTGACGGGGGGACATTTAAAGAAAAGGGAGAAAGATTTAAAGAAAAGGGAGAAAGGCAAATAATTGTTTTTATATTCTGTATATTAGGTAGCTGCACAGTGCTTATATATTGAACATATACCAGGTATAACGCGTGGCTTACACAGTTCGTATCATGTTCGTGTATGTCCCCCCAATTTCAACCATTCTTGTTTGATTCTTAAGGACCAAATTAAATAAGTCAAATTTCACGATTACTTATTTTAAAATTACTGTAATAAAAATTAAAAAATTTGTATTCATTTTATAAATTATTCGGTTAAAAATCTGAAAGTATGAGTGATTTTCTCACATTGGTCTCTTCCCACTTAATGCCACTTCCACTCTTATCCACGGGCTTTCCACTTCGGTTAAGAGTTAGTGTATTTTATGCTAAGGTTGTTTTTTTTAAGTGTAGATAAAACTGGTTTGTAATCTGGAATTCTCATTTCAAATACGCCATCTCGGGTCGTGAATGAGAATTAAACTGGCACCAAAGTAGCAATGATGAAATTTCCAGTAAAATTTCCCAAACTTTGTCCTGTTTACAATCCGGCGAGACGAGAAAAATGTACAGGGTGGGGCAAAAGTTGCGCGCCGTAGGAATTTTCAGTTTATAATTTTTTTTAGGTAGGGGATGGCTACGAAATTAATAGACGAGAGGGTGAGCTTGGTTTTAATATGGAATACCAGGTCCCCCCCCCCCCCCCCCCCCCTCCAAATGTATTGGTCAACTAAAAATTCATATGGTGCGCAACTTTTGCCCCCACCCTGTATGTAGGTGTTCAAATTGTTGTAAAGACTGTTTCATCAAAGCCTTTATTTTGAAACTTTTTAACTTTTTAGAAATTTATCTTTGGTTTCGCTTTGTTTCGAGTATTTTGGAAAATAAATTCTCATTTCGGGTCTCTCTCTCTCTCTCTCTCTCTCTCTCTCTCTCTCTCTCTCTCTCTCTCTCTCTCTCTCTCGTCGTCGAAAAAATGCAATATATAGGGCCTATTCGCCAAAACATTACAAAATACTCTGTACAGTTTTTGTAATAAAAAAAAAAAAGTTGTACTTGTACAGATGTTTCATAAAATAGTTTACACGCCAACGAAAATATATTTTCGTAATGTGCGTGTTATTGTGTGAAACCAGTTAATTCGCTTAATTCCTGACTTTAAATCACAAACGTTAAATATTACTAACCTTCACGAACTTACTAAGGGTCACGGGAATGCCCGAGATGCCTGCAACGTTATAGGCAGTACCCGAAATGATTGGTTTCACTGACATACGTGGTGTTGGGAGTAGCGGCGCTACTTTTTTAGTAGCGGTAGTGCCGCTGCTTTTGAGGAAAAGTAGCCAAAGCAGTAGGGGCGCTACATTTTAGGAATTCCAACCGCTACTCGCTACTTTTAAAGTGAATAAAAACCATTTTTGTTTGTTTAAAAGGTAATAATACAACAAATAGCGGTAGCTGTTGAGCGCTACTTTTTTAACTGAGGTGGTGTAGCGGTAGCGCCGCTATTTTCAGGAGGTAGCGCGCACAACACTGCATACGTGTATACTGTATATGTATTTATATACTGTGTGTATATAATCTGTGTATGTATGTACTATAGAACGCCGTAATGAGTCTACTTTTGTCATAGCATCAAATTAATGGCATTTTAATGTGTAAAAATGAACAAGGGAACGCATTTATTTCCATTAATCAACAAAAGGACGTGGCGTAACTTCAGGAAAAAAAAAAGCGAGTTGGCCGGGGGTCGGGGGAAGCTTTTATTTGAGCCCCCCTCGGAATAATTTTTCTTTAATGGGGAGGGAGAAAAATAGATATTTTAAGTTTAAAATATAATTTCTCTAAGTTAAAGAAAGGGGTTTGTTTATGAATTATATATCACTTGTTTTTGTCATCGGTATTATCGTTTGCTTTGCTTAAATAATTTATTACTTTATATTTTAATGCTCAGTCGGGGTGGGGACTGAGGGGAGGGGGGGGGGCATGGAGTTTAACTTTCCTATTTTTCTTTTTCGACTAATTGTTCGGTTCTGTATTCTAAATTCATTAATAGTGCTAATGATTTATGCGCATACTTTATTCAATTATAACTACGTTCGAAGCGATACGTTTTTATCTTAATGTGGGAGCCCAGTAAAGCCAGAAGTTTAATGAAACTACATCCGATCGAAGTTACATAAAATCGAGAAGCTACTGTGGGTTAGATTGTTAGACTCTCCTCGACTGCGTTAACCTAACATTAGGTTACGCTAGGTTAAGTTTGATTTTTAGAAGTGTCGATGTTCTCATTGGGTATAGGTCCAAACTTAAGGGCGAAATAAAATAACCCAATTGACAGTTGCTTATTGTAATATAACGGAAATTGTAATATTTAATTTATAAATTTTGAATTGAAATAAGTCAGTCAGTCACTACCGACAATACATGAACGGTTTTAAGCTAGTCATTTATCCACAAAAATGTTATATTTTTTTCACAGGTGATCTATGTACATTATTGTACATTTTTAGAAAAATGTTCGCTTAGAAAAAATTTCTTAGAAAACAATCCCAAAACTTTTTTTTTTCTTTTTGGTGACAATCAAATTTTAAAAATTATTAAAAATGTTATTTTTTGTAGTTAGTCCCCCCCCCCCCCCCCCCCCCAAACTGGACGGACATAGATCACCAGTGAAAAAGTAAGAAAATATTTTTGCAGTTCGCGCTGCCTTTCAACCGTCAAAATGTTCTTGACCATCGGTTCTCAACCCACTTACTTCCATAACCCACCTGGAGCGGCACTGCTCGCCCCCATTACCAGTCCTAAACGTAAAGTTGTCTTTAAATACAACCTAAATTTAGTATAAATGTGGATGTATATATACTGTAATAATTATAGGCCGTACGGGTTTGTGATTTGAAAGCTAAATTTTTTTTCCCCGCGGACTTTCATTACCCCCTTGATATCCCAAATTTTCCCGTGTTCAGAGCCCCTGTTCTTAACCCTTAGTCTGACGAGTCTCAAAATTTAACTACTATTACTCTAAGGGTCAAGAACGGGGGCTCTCAATAGGGGGTAATTACCCAAAGGGGACAATTTTGGAAATAGAGGGGGGTAATGGAAATCCGCTAAAAATAGAAGTAGAATAAATTAAAAGGTTGAAAGTTTGTAAGGTTAGGTAATGCCCGGCTAGGTTACATTAGATTTGGTTGGTTAGGTTAGTTTATACGCTGTTAAAAAAAATATGGGAAGTAGATAAAAATAACGTTATCGGCCTTAAGAGCAAATATTTTAATATTTTCTTTACCAAACTAGGTTTCCCTTGCTCGAATACAGTCAGTAATGCACGAAAGCACTTTAATAAAATTTTCTCTTTAGGCCAGTTGATAATCTATAATATGAATGCGTTTCTCCCACATCGGCGAGGGAATGCTCGTCTTTTCTATATATTTCTAATTTTTTACAGGCGATCTGGAAACCCGATGTAAGTAAAGCGTTGTAAGAAAATAATAAATAATGAAGCAGAAAGGACAAATTTCTAATAGTTAATAAGAATGTCTTAACAAACGATAATAATCTTCTAAAAAAATTTTTTTTTTGTTTTGGAATTTAAAAAAAAATTGTTTTAACTTTGTTCGTATAAAATCTGTCTTGTCTACTAATGTGTTAATTGCGCGCAGTATTTCCATAATTTTGAGGTTTGATTTAAATCTGCATTGCCAGCGAGTTTATAATCGACTAAAATCTTGGTAACGTAACAATCTGTTACGTAGTGTATAATAACTTTTTATTGTTAAAACCTGTTTACTGTTATATATTATAGCGTGTGTGTACTAACTTATTTTTATAGCTTTTACGAAGTGAAATGGTTTTTTAATTAGTCTGGGAGCCCAGTAAAGCCTAATGCTTAAGGGCCAAATTAAATAAATATCAGTAGTACAAATATTTTGTATATTGTACGTTAAAATTAGTGATGATATAATTGTAAATGCAATATTATTTTTCATGAAAGATGCGTATTATTATTATCATCAGAAAAGATTTATTGTATATAAATCTCATTATTAAAATTTGTTGGTTTCAGCTTTGTTTTGCTTATATCAAACGTCCACACAAGAATTTTTGATATGATGATGTAAAGGAAAAATATTTAAAATTTAAAGAATTTGGTTTTTAGCTACCCCCCCCTCTCCCCATTTTGAAGAATTACACGTGATGTAATTCTTTAAGTTTGACTTTTTTCTTAATGACTCGTTTTCCCAAAGGGTGAGATGTTACGGGCCAGGCGTCGAACCCACGGGCACAGTAGTAGGGGCTCCGACCCATTTCACGATCGAGACCTTCAGCGCCGGCAAAGGGAAAGTCGAGGCTTGCCTTCAAGGTCCCGATGGAAAAATTCAACAGGTAAAGAAGGGTCACTGCAGTTAAGTAAAATTTTACAATAATTTGCTGCACTATATTTTCTTTCTGATGATGATTGCCTTCCACTGTATATAGACCATTTTGCCACAACGAGGAATCCCTTAGAACGCACCCATGGATATCAGGGCCGGATTAACCCATAGGCTAATAAGGCTATAGCCTTAGGTCCTCAATTTTTTTAGGGCCTTCAATTTTGTTCAGAGCTACCAACCGAGAAGAGTATCTGTTAAAAGTTGTAACACACACTTTTCGGTTGGTAGCCCTGAAGCCAGGAATGTATAAACAAAAGATGAAATGTTAGAGGTAAGTTGATTTTTGGTTTGGCTCATGTTTGTATTGGTTATTTCATAGGAAGAACATTGCATAGCAACTTGATACATACACTTCGTTCCTTGGTGTGCATATTTTTGAGATAAAAGATTATAAAAGTGATGTTGACAATTATGAAAGTTAGACATTAGAATCCTGGTCCACAATTGAGTACCATGGGCACTCCAGTAGCCCATTTACGTTTTCTATGAATCATTCATAGAAAACGAACAAAATTCATAGTTTGTGATTAATCATTAATGTATGTGCTATTATGAATTTGTTGCATATATTTAGGCCCTTCCTTCCTATTAGTCTTAGGCCCTCCATACCTTTAATCCGGGCCTGATGGACATAGATGGAAGACTAAGTTCTTAAAATTCTTGAGAGAAAAAATACAAAGTGTATTTTGTTTTCTCGGTAAATTAAAAATGAGGGAAAAGTTATACCCACCCAAATCGGTGGTGGGTATATCATTTTATGTATGGTGTGAACATGCTATAAGTACTTATCCTGCCTTAATGAATGGAAACTTTATGGACTAACGTCTAAGGTTTACCCTACTAAATTTAGATTAGCGAGGCTAAGCCACTTTGGATGGGTGACCGACATTTCCGTCCAGATGTAGCGACCCGTTGATGGTTCGGATTCCCCTCCATCACTAGGTTGCCAACTCCGGTTCTATTTTCAAATTAAAACCAGAGAAACCTCCAGCGCTCAATTTTTCTGAAATAAAATTTAAATTTCATTTTTAATTCGATTTTAAGTAATATTTAGTAAGGAGACATTCAGGAACCAAAATTGCAGCTTGTGTGTGTGTGTGGTGTGTGCAAATAATAAAATACCACTGTTTAACTGCTACCGATTGGGTTGACTTGGCGATTGAGCTTAAACCTCTGTTTTTCCCGTCTCAATTTAAAAGTTGGCAACCACATCCGTCATGCGACCTTTGCCGTTACAAAAGCAGTATAACAACCCATAAAATATTTTTGTGGGCAGTCAAATTAACATAAATGTTACTGTTGCTTAACATCGAACGTCAGACGGGGGAAAATGATTAGAGAAAAACGCTAATTAAGCCATCGCGCGTTTAACGGGAGTGCGCGCGTTCCTCTTCGAACTTATTAGAACGTAAAAATGTTCAGTACTAAAACAGAAATTCCTCAAGGGTACCGTCTTATTAATGTAATATTTTCCTCGTTCGCAGCTTGATTGCAAGTTCAACAACGACAGAAGCCTCACTTACACTTCCACTTACAATCCAAAGGAGGAAGGGGAGCATGTGGTCACTGTAAAGTAAGTTTGGAAACCAGCCATCAGTTGATCAGTAACATTGGAAATGTATGCCTTATATATTAAATATGATGGTTAAAACAAAGCCTACCTCTTTTTAGTCAGATCACGCTTGTTCAAAATTTCATACAGTTTGGAGAAAGAGAACCATTTCGGATAATAAACTTGAGACCACAACCATCAGAATTGTGAGCTTCACATCCAAACTAGTAAATTCAGATTCGTGAAGCTGTGCTTAAAATCTAAGTGGTTTGTGTGCTTACAGTAGGCCAAATGGTCCCGCTGGCTTAAAATTTTCTGTTCAGAATCTTTTGTACGAAATTATTTACACGTTTGTTATAATACCAGCGTGGACAGACTAGATATTGGTAGGGTTTGGTTAAATCACGTTTGGAAATTAAATATTATTAAAAAAAATCAGATTGGGAAATAATGCCTGAACCAAACGCACAATTTCACGTACTAAATTTCATGTGTGTGTGACGTACAATATTTAAGTTGTGGTATAGAAATGTGCACAAATCAACGTAATTATCGCACTGCATAAAAATAACTGTTCAAAGTTGAGACATGAACTGCAGAAAGATTATAAACTGATCTAATTTTGGGAATTAATACGACTAACGAAGGCAAACTTTTTTCACTGATACAAACTTCTCATTTTATATCGTATTTACAGAAAGATTTCTCTTTAAAGTTGACTCCTCTTTATATTCTTGAAGAAACTAAAGATTATAATTTAAATATTCTGTTAGGAAGATGTAACGTGTAGTTACGTATATAGTTGGATGGCACACGGGTAATATACTATCGTTGATAGCGACTACCCCATAAAGAACGAATTGGATAATGTGTTGTACTAGTAGGCTATGTACGATTGCCTTCGAGTTTAGATACATACAGGTGTTCGCTTTTATCAACTTTGTTATAAACAAAGATTTCTTCGTGTTTGCAGATTCAGCGGCCGAGAGATTCCAAAGTCCCCTTTCAGGGTCAAGGTGCAAGGTTTTGCGGGGGATCCTACAAAGGTAACTGCTTCTGGTCCCGGTTTGCAACCCAATGCAGTTATGGTTAACAGACCAACTTATTTCGAAATATTTAGCAAAGGTTGGTATTATGAATTTTTTAATTAAAAAAATAGTTCTCATTAGTTATATTAGTAGAGAATAATTTTAAAATTACCTTTGACTCAAATTTATCATAATTTAAAAAGTTATTGGGTAGTCGCCCCACAAAAAATATACAAACCGAACAATGTTACAGCTTTGTAAAACCATATTATAGCATAATTTCTCAACTTTGACATCATAACTGGCTTCTAAACTCTTCTAACATAAATCCCACAGAAACCTGAAGTTAAAGTGTATTATGGGAAATAATTGACACTTTAAATGCCTTATTTGACTAACCGTACCTTAAATATAACATTTGAATTTACATTTACTACTCATTTAAGTTATTTTTATTTTCTTATTCTTTCTTAATTCGTCTTTTACTATATTTAATTATTTTGCTACATTTCACTTTGCTATATTTCCAGTTTTGCTCTTACATTCCACTGGCTTCATTAAATAGCCTAAGAATTAGCGTTTGTAAAATTAATATTTAAGCCGAGATAACTTACTAGTATATAAAAATGTGATGGAATTATTTCGAGTAATTCCTTTCGATATAAGATTCGGTTACTTTTTCATTAGTTTCTAACCCAGTTTTTATTTGAAACTAATTTAGTTCAAAACTCGTTTATAAATCGTTTTTCTTTTTGTCCCGTTTCTGTTGTAACGTTTCGCCACTCACAAACTACTCCTGCTTGTTCATTAACAAACATTCAATTAGACGCCTACATCGTTTCTCTGATGCCAGTAGAAATCTCGCCACCTCAAGAGAGGCTTCCCAGGCCCGCTAGTCGTAATTTTCCTCCTCTAGTGAGACGCAGGTCTTTACCCGGGGTCGGTGTCGTTCGTTTTGTTTCCGGTAGGAGACGCCCCACTCCTCCGGTACTTCAGCGAACGTACTGTTCCTTCACTACATCGAATGCTCCCTTTCCTTTAACGATTTCCTCCCCCTCGAATTCAGCCACTTTTCCCCATCCCTTGGTTCATCCATTGCTTACCAAAAAACTCGGTAATGATCCTTCTCCACCTTCAACGCCTTGTCCTGTTCCTCCCACATCAGATGCGGGTCGAGGAACACCCGAGGTCATCATCCTCGATCCTTCCGGGCACAAGAACACAGTCCCTGTCAAAGTTAAACAGATATCCGAAGGAGTACATCGTTGCGAGTACGTCACGACCTCCGTCGGTCTTCATTCCATCAACATTTTCTTTGCTGGACAGTCGATTCCTGGAAGTCCATTCGGCGTCAAGGTCTCTCCAAGTACGTTTCCTACTTTTTGGTTAGATTTGAGGTGTCCGGTTTGGTCTTTGCCATACGTTTTTCCCATTTTGAACCGTGTCTAATTCTAATTTTCCTATCCAGTAAGCGACGCCAGAAGAGTGAAAACCTCCGGGCGGGGTTTGCAGCCTACTGGTGTGCGTGTCAAGGATTCGGCAGACTTTAAAATTTACACGGAAGGGGCTGGCGAAGGAGAAGTTGATATTAAAGTGATCGGCCCAGGTATGACAGTCGTAGGTTCCTTTGAACTGCTAATCAGTTTAAGATAATACTGAATGGAATATAATGGTTTGGAGAGGCAGTTATTCCTTCCCCTTTGGGAAAATGAATGGCGTATTACTGTAGTTAAAAAGTCGCTGACTACCGCAGATACACGAGCTGCACTTCATTCACGAACCTCCCCTCCCACCTTCTCTGAAACCCTAATGGCCAAAGGAATGTTTAAAGAGGCGGGGAGCTCTCGTGGTTTCCCGTCGTCAGGCGGGTTGGGGTAGGCAGCATCGCGTACGCGGTGGATAGTAAAAATGTAATAATTTTAACATACAAAATACAGGGCGTTTATGAAGTCCCTATATTTCGGTGAAAACGTAGCAAAAAGGGTAAAATTCAATAACTATAATAGAAGGCATACATTTAATGAATACTTAAGCATAAGATTCTACATAAGCACCATCAGTATCTATAAAGTTCGAATCTGTCAGCAGCATTGCGGAACACATTTTGGAGCATGTCGGGTTATTTTTGTAACTGCTGTTACGATTCGAGCACGTAAATCTTGCAGATCTGTAACCCACGTTTGATTTGATAAAGCCCCATGCCAAGAAACCCAAGGGCGTTAGGTCAGGAGATCGAGTCGCCCAGGGCCTGTTGCCTCCACGTCCGATCCACCAATTTGGAAATCGTTCATTTAGGTACTCCCGAACAATGCGTAATGACAAGGTGCCCTATCTTGTTGAAAGACGGTGTTTAAAATGCCATCTGAATGAAGCTGGGACATTTACGTGCTCGTATCGTAACGGCAGTTACAAAAATAACCCGTCATGCTCTAAAATGTTCCGCAATGCTGCTGATAGATTCGAACTCTGTTAGAGATACTGATGGTGCTCATGTAGAATCATATGCTTAAGTATTCATTAAATGTATGCCTTCTATTATACAGGGTGTCTCAAAAGTCACTATCTATTTTGAAAAATAATGGGAATTACGAAAAACTGGTTTAAGACATGAAAAACATATTTATTTCAAAGTAAGTGCCACAAAGAATGTGCTATTTATTTATGTCTCCACATGGCGACCATCAGTGTCTACAGAGCTCAAAGCGATAAGTTGTTTCCCGGAACACACTTTCCAGCATTTGAGGTGTTATTTTCTGAACTGCATCGGTAATACGATTTCGAAGTTCGGCTACATCACTAATTCTTCTACCAGTGTACACCTTAGACTTAATGAAACCCCAGGCGAAAAAATCTAATGGTGTTAAATCGGGTGAACGTGCTGCCCATGGTTGTGTTCCTCCACGACCAATCTAGCGACCAGGGAAGCGTCTGTCAAGATAATCACGTACAATTATTGCATAATGGCACGGTGCTTCATCCTGCTGAAAAACTACTCTGTCAAGAATGCCATCTGTAAGAAGTTGAGGTTCGAGGAATTGTTCGAGCATGTCAAGATAATAAACCAATTAACCAATTACACAAATTTACACGAGAAGTACATATCTTTGCCAGCATAGCATTTTTAAAAAAAACATCTAATGTCACCGAAATAGTGACTTTCGAGACACCCTGTATTATATTGTTGAATTTTATCCTTTTTGCCAAGTTTTCACTGAAATAGATAGGGACTTTATAAACACGCTGTAGAATAGCACGGTGGCAACCTTTCCATAATATAGTGAACATGTGTTTGGAGGATAGTCTAGTACCATTTATATATAAAATGTAACTATTTCATTTTAAAGCGAAATTTTATAATGTACCTAAGTGTGCATGTTAACAGCCCGGCGTGTCACACTTTATCCATGTACATTAGGGTGGATCGATTTTACATTTTTTTCGATTTCCATATTCTAATAGAGACAAAAACTTGCGCATGCATGAGAAAATAGCCTCTGCAAAATCTTAGCTTAATAGGTAATCATCTTCTGCCCCCGGCAGAGCGATGAAAATCATATTTTAGTAGTCAAAAACGTATTTTTAAACCCTAGCCTAGAGTCATAAAATTTTGCGTGCGCTATTTCATGCCTGAGCAACGATATAAATGCTATGGGAAATATATAAATGCATTATTTAAGACAAAGAGCCGATCTGAAAATATGTATAATATACATATTTTCAGATCGGCTCTTTTTCTTAAATAATGCATTTATATATTTCCCATAGCATTTATATCGTTGCTTAGGCATGAAATAACACACACGCAAAATTTTATGACTCTAGGCTAGGGTTTAAAAATACGTTTTTGACTACTAAAATATGATTTTCATCGCTCTGCCGGGGGCAGAAGATGATTACCACCTATTAAGCTAAGATTTGGCAGAGGCTATTTTCTCATGCATGCGCAAGTTTTTGTCTATTAGAATATGGAAATCGAAAAAAATGTAAAATCGATCCACCCTAATGTACATGGGTTGCTGACTCCGAATACAGAACATTGCCCTTATTCCCGTGATCGATTCATCACTACTGTTTTTCTTTACGAAATCAGGAGGAATAACTGAAACTCTGAAATTCAAACAAATTGAAGAACACGTGATGGAGTATGTCTATCACCCGAAAAAGGAAGGAAAGTATGCGGTTATCGTCAATTACGGAGGACAAGAGATATCAAAAAGTCCTTTTGAGGTTCGAACAGTGAAATATCGAATTGATAATTCTTGGATTAGTATAAATCCCCACCTGGGTATTGGTATTCAGGCCCTATACCCATATGGTCGACCAGATATTCTAACTTTACTTAAAATGACTTGTCGACCAAATCTCGTTAGGCCGGATATTCGTTATGTAACCCTGATGTTAGTCTTTTATTGTTCATTAAGTAATTGTTTCAATTTCTCTTCACGTCGCACAACAGTAACCTACATTGGTTAACACTTTATTAATGAAATTTGTAATTAGTCTATATACTTCTATAGTTTCTAACACCTATAACAGGTAAACATTGGTCCTTACAAGGAGACTCTGATCAGGGCCTATGGGCCTGGCTTGAAAGCGGGAGTCGTAGGCTATCCAGCGCTTTTCACTGTCGAAACGAACGGT